>CAJUYH010006636.1:0-19607 GCA_910591685.1 Galerucella tenella | reverse complement strand
CTCTCCTACATTGTATTTCAACAATAAACCCTCATCTTTATTCACGTGCAACATTAGACCGGGAAATATCCAGGCGCCAGCGTTGCCAGCTTTCACTATTAATCAGTGAAAAAGTTCCATTAACTCGCCAGTTTTATTGTTGTCGCTTTTATCACCTCGCTAACATGTTTATTTTCAACTTCCGCGTTTCTCGCTAAGCATTAATTTGATTAACTATACGGGGTTTTTGTTAAAACCGGTTACCGTATAAAAAATGAATTGTTTTTTACATGCTATTGAATAAAATACTGCCTAATTGCATGACTTATGTGTGTTGATCATAAGATAAACTGTATAATTTCATTAAAATTTAATTTACAAGTGGTGTAAGTAAGGTAACGTAAGAGGACTGAATTGTTGTATAATAGTCGAATAGTTGTTTTACGGACTTTTTATTTTTATTAAGCCTTTTGTTGCGATAATTTTGTTTTTTAAAGAAAATTGTTGTATTGAATGATTCTATAGTGACTTTTACAAACTTTTATACCTATTGTATAAGAGTTCTATCATATACTGTATAACTAACAGCTACAACATTATAAAATAGTTACTTAAGCGTGTCTTATTGAAGCTGTATAAGGCGTATAATGAATATTGTATAGCATCCAATTGCGTTGATTTATAAAACAATTTTTAGTTGTATAGTGCCTAAATATTCTTCGTTATAAAACAGTTATCGTATACCGTTCCATTTGACAATAAAATATTGTTTAAGGTATTTCTTTGGGATAAAATTGTTGTTTTATAAATCGCCATGTTTAAATAAGCAATTTTTGCACCGCTATCGCCGCCATTATGAGCAATTGAGTTGGAAACATGAAACTATATTGAAAAATGTGACTTTATCATTATTTAGAGAATTATATTGTGAAAGAATATCCATATGAAGTGAAAAACTATTAAAATATTAAAAAAAAGTATTTTATGATATTCTATTTTATTATTTTTTTTAAGTATCTACTTGAACCTGAACCAGAATTGAAGCGCTTCATTTTCTTGCCAAATATATACCTATAATCTATCAGTAAAATTTACGGCGCATCAAAATTTGTGCTATTAAACCATCCAAATGAAATTATAATTTTTACTATCGATGTCCGCCCAAGCGGCCCAAGTCGTTTTGATAAGTCTCCATTTCTACAAATGAAATGTATGATGCACGTTCAAGTTGAAATATAAATTGGTTCTGATATTCTACACTAAAAAATGAAATGCTCTTATAAACTGATAGATGACAAAATGTTTCCATTGTGCTCGAAATAACAGCATTCTAAAAAAATATATTGCATTATACAACCATTTGGTGAGACCTTCAATCCCATTTTATAGATGTGACTACATGACACACTATTTAATCATTCTATAGTGGCTGTATAAATGTGTATTAAACAGTTATATAAGAGTTGTATAAACTTTTAATAGAACTGTTATACAACCAAACAATTGTATAAAAATGGACCCTTTTTAGTTGTATAAGGATCATTTAATTGCTTTGTAGACCTTTATAAGAATTTTAGCATCTTATAAGACATATCTTGTAGCTGTTTATACAAACCTTATAGAAATTAGATTGCTACTTGGGGTAAAAGTCCAAAATTTGTTCAGGATCGACAGCCAGGAGTTTAACGAAATTAAAAAGATAGTATTGGTAAAATCGGTCTCGGAAAACAAAATTAATAGTAGATAACGAGATGATAATAGCACTGTGGTCCGCAATGGCACGCGGCAACTCCGCAGAACTAATCTGCCAGAGGAGTAACGTCGATCGGTGACAAGTTGGTGCAAGTGTATCGTGCCGAAAATCGTGAATCATGCCGTGGCATGACATGCAATTATCGGGGAGATGAGCGGAAAACCGCAAATATCACTGCGGACGGTCATAGAGAGATGCAATATTTTATTTAGAGAGAACCGTTGTAACCTAACTGGATTTTCCTGTCTACACGAGATGGTTTTCCCAAGAAGATGAAAGGGAATGCAAACCGAGGACGAAATTATATAAACTGTGTTAATTCTCACGTGGTGTCATTGGAGTTGGCGGTTTACCAAAACTTTCAACAACTTAATGCTTGAAAATACAGTTAAGGCATATTGAGTTGGAAATGTGTGTTTGTAGATGTTCTAAAGGTTTTAACATCCAGATGATGAAAAGAAAATTGATATTGTAAAAAGTTTCAGTCTTTCTACTACACCAGTTCAAACAGAACTGGCTGGTATCTAAATTGTCATATATAATACCACGAGAGTGAAAATTTTGTCTGCAAAATTTTTCGATTGTCATGAAAGTTTGTTGCTTGGCAATTTTGCGAATGACATTTTTAACAAAACCACGAGCCGTCAGGCGAGTTAAATGTCATGAGCAAAATTACCTAAAAGCAACAAACTTGAATACCACAAGAGAAAAATTTTTTAAACGTTTTATTTATTGCAAACTTCAATTATACAAAGCCAAAAAAATAATAATATTATGAAAAAAAATTACTTATTTATGTAAAAAGTACAATTATTATAATTGTACGTTGTAGCATTATTTCGGGGATTGTTTTGCATCATAAGTTAGAAACTGAGGATTCCTTTATTTTTATTTTCTCGAAGGTTCTCTATAAGTTGGAAATGGTGTTCTTCATTTAATTGTAAATATGGTTTCAAAGAATGAGCAGAAGAATGTCCTGTAAGCTTAATTACTTCTTGTTCACCAACTACTTCTTTTGCTAATGCAGATATTGCAGTAGCTCTATGTGAATGATTGGTTATTTTTATTTTTTTGTGTCTATACCAATCGATTCTGCCGATATTTTCGTCCAGTTTGAAATTGTATTAATTCCCAATGGTGAATTTTTGTACCATATTCCTTTCTCCCAATTTGGATGTAGTGTTAAAAATAATCTGGTTGTTGTTAGATAAGGATTGGATTCTCTTTTTTCAATAATTTTTAAAAATAAACGAACGGGACACAAATTGTTGTTAGCATTATTTCTTACCAGCCACTTACTGCCAGATAAAGCTTTTGATCCTCCTTGTGTCGTTTTGGAAAAGATTGGATTATATTCTTCCCTGCCAGTAAAATTACCTTTATTATCATATTCTTTTTTAAAGTAATTAATATCACAATTAGCAGCTTCATTTCCACGCCATGCTAATTCGAACGAACATAAATGAAAAAACTTTTTTTGTAACCCATCAGGATTATCTTCAGAATAGCTTTCTTCTATTTCCATTAATTCTTCTTTGGTAAACGCGTTAGAACTTCTTTTTCTTTTCTAATGTATAACTACGAGCGTCCAGAAACATTCTAAACTGTTCCCAAGTAGACTTTTTTGTCTTCATTGTTGTTAGCATTATTTCTTACCAGCCACTTACTGCCAGATATAGCTTTTGATCCTCCTTGTGTCGCTTTGGAAAAGATTCTTCCATGCCACAAAATCTGCATTCTTCTTCCTCCACTATTTTGAGCTTTTTCAGGTGCCCATTCAGGCAACAATGTTTCGTTAGGATCTCTGTTAAAACTCTTAGCGCAGTTTTACTTTGACTTAAACATTAATTGATCTCAACAGGTTGTAGTCACCCAGAAGAGTCTTCGATTGTATAAGCCCTACTAGATCTTTCCAATGGTCAGATCTTCTCTTTTTCTCGGCTTCACCTATTTCTTCCAATATTACATTGGGGCTGATTCCGCATAAAGGTTTAGTCCCCCTCTTTGCTATTTCATTTCCTTCTATTCCAGTGTGTCCTGGAATCCATAGCAAGGTGACTATATTGTTCTCGCCTAGTTCATTGTGTTTATCTAGCCATTTCCATACCATTTTGGAACTGATTACACAAGAGCTCAGAAAAACTATACATGAAAATTAAACCGGTAGGATTGACAATAAGTCGTCTTGATACATCATGAAAAACTCAGTGGCGCACCTTAACTAAGGGGTACGAAAACACAAATATTTTGAACAATGATTGAACTCAGTTAAATGAAAGTTGATCAAAATAATAAAAATGTTATTTTCAAATAACAATAACATAATTTTCTTCTTTTAAATCGCCGAGCAAAGCTCTCTCTTTAATTTTATCTCGTTTAAAATGCCCACTCATCGTATGACGACCCATTGTCGCAAGGTATTCATAAACAGTTTTATTCAACTAACTAGACAAGGCTGATGACTCATACGAGGGTGACACACTGTTCATGAAAACGACGAAACGGCTTTTATTATCGATATAGTCGGTCTTTCGCCCAATTGGGCCATTAAAACATAATATTAGTTAGAGATGGAAAGAAAATGTTGAGTACTGTTGATATTTTTAACACCATAAAGCTGAAAATTGAAAAATGAAGAACTGTCATGATTTGAACATCATTCCATTCACCCATCCCCTTCTGTATAGCTTCTTCAATCATTTTCCTTGCCTTTCTCTGACAGTTTGGAGATAGTCGGTGGAAAAAACTGGAACTAAATTGAAATGAACAGGCTAGGCAAGTAATGAAACGTCATAGATCCAAGGCCATGCTAATTAATCTAGATGGCTGCGTCTTGGAACTATGGAAAGTGTGTCTCCAGTTTTCAATAGGCTACTACTTCATCTCCATTTCTAGTTTCTATTCAGTTTTATCTCAAAAATGCTCCAGTGGAAGCAATTTGTCACAAATAATGAAGCCCCATCGGAAATTGAAGCGTTTTCAAGAATCTTCTTCAATATAAGTAATTCAAATGAATATTCATTTTGCATTAAATAACGTTTCCATCTCTTTCTTGTGCATTATCTCTCGTTAAACTAAACTATCCAGAACGGTTTACTAAAGGAGCAAGACACACTGAGTGATAACGATATGAAATTTCCGCTGTAATAGAGAGATAATTATTTTTGGAATTGGAAACGTACTTAATCAAAATTTTAATTGGCATATAAAATGTTTCAACGGTTTGTTAGTTTGTTTTTAATATCAGTTAAAATGCAGTTAAGTAATACGGGAAGTTGTTATTTTTTTCAATAAGAGATGTTATTTTTTAGTTTTCGATTATTAATGAGGTCCAAATCGAGATTAAAAGATTAAAATAATATATTTTAGGCAATTTGCAAATTGGGCACTTTCAACTGGGAGGCTAGTGAAGCTTGCTAATATTTAAAAAAAAGTGACGAAATAGTTATTTACGTAACTTGTTATGAAAAGAGCGATATTGTTCAACAAGCGTAATATTTGCCAAAACGAGCGCTAGCGAGTTCTGCAAATTAGGCGAGTTGAACAATGTGGCTCTCTTCATAACGTGTTTACGTACAACGTTTTATCTAATTCCGCGCTTTTATGATATTTCATTAAATCTTCAATTACAATGGTAATATTTAAGTGGATTCAAATGGTGGAAAAAGTATTGTTACTATGAAGTATTTACCCAGAAAATTGACTTACTTTAAATAACTGTGTCCTTAATAATGTTTTTTTCAATGTTTATAAATCTTAAAATACTATTGAATTAAAATTATGGGGTAATAGAGTACACGCATAGGAAATAAACCAGTTTCCATTGATAATTACTCCCAAATTTTAAAATAAAATTCAAATTTCAATGCACTTTCCGACCACAACCCGATGATTTCCGAACGCTACCGATGATACGTGTGATGTCATATCTCTTGTGTTTACTTATGTCAATATGGCCGGTATTGCATTAGGTTATGTGTAGTTGTGTGTTTATATTGTATTTTAATCAACTATTAATTGCTTCATCGACGTAAAAATATCATTTATATGTTTGTTTGAGACCATTACGTGCTTGTGTGAGCTTTTTTTATTTCTAAAAGTCAACGTAAAGTGGAAAGTGGACATAAATATTTCCGAGGATATTTTAAAACTTTTAGAAGAATATATTTACTAGTTCAGTGACGATTCTTTCATATTTTGTGAGTAAAGATATGGCTAGCGAAGGTTTTGTAAAAGCACAAACTTTATATTTTTTTGGGAAAATAGACATGCAAGGTGTTAGGAGACCTGATAAAGCGTCAATTCCCATCAATAGCAAAGTGTATGCTTGTTAACTATTGTCAATTTTGACAGTACCTACCTAATTAATAAATTATTCTTTGAAACTCATGTAGTATCTCTATGGTGAAACTTAAACAGTTACGTAACGTTTTTACATAACTGATATATGAAGGATATGAAAAATATGACGTTACCTAACGTCAAGGAGTGACTTGAAGTGTCACATTTGATAGCGGAATTAGATAAAATATATTATTATCCAACTCAAATGGACTCGGACGGAAGCAGTTTGGAGTGGAAATAACACAACCATCATAACTACTGATAAACTGGTGGTTTGAATGAATGAATATATTATGCTACCTACGGCACTGAAAACAGGTTGTTTTTTAAAGGGAGAATAATTAAACACTATCAACAAACACCCTTTTTATTGTAGTTTATTAAAAATAATTCAACATACTTTTAAAAATCTAAAATAGTAACTCTATATTCTATATGTGATACAAATTTGTGTCACTTTGTATATCTACTTTTATGAATTTAATTTTAACCCAGAATAACAAAAACTTTCCAACTGGTATAAATATGTGTATTCGTAGTATCTACAATAACAAAACTAACAGTAGTATATTTTTGTTTCAGATAAATCTGCGCCTCATTCTCGTTAGCGGGAAAACAAAAGAGTTTTTATTCAGTCCGAGCGACTCTGCCGGGGACATTGCTCAACATGTTTTCGACAATTGGCCAGACGGTAAGTTTTTATCAGTTCATGCCAATTTTATTGTTCGCTATCCCTCATCCTAAGCGATGTATTCGAGACGGATTTTTTTTTGTATATTATACGCTAGTCGGTTGAAACTTTTATCAAAACTTACCATATAGCATGTCACACAAAATATACAGAGTGTCTCATGTAAAAATACACAAGTTTATGTCATAATATCTACTAACCTAAACCAATATCTTGAAAACCCCTCCAATTTGGATTTTTGGAACTTTAGTTCTTTACGCCAGGTTATGTTTGAGCGACCAGGGGTCGCGACGCAAAAGATCTGACCGTTACGCGTTACGTTACGCTATGTTACATTGCTTCGTTATGTGCCTTGCTTTTGCGTGCTTGTGCCTCCTTAGTCTCTCTCTCGTTTACGAAGCAGCGATTCATAATAATAAATATGCTCCTACCCGGATTCGAACCCGGGCCGGCCGCGTGCAATGCGAGCATTTTAACCACTGAACCACCGATGCTATATTGAAATCCTATGCAAAGCTGGTATTCGCAGTGCTAGTGATCTACTTGAATTTGTTCGGATTAATTTTTACTATTATTTCCATAATTTTTTTTGCGCGATTATGGGGTCTAGCTACTTTTCGAAATACAGGGTGTTGAAATTTTGAAAACTTGAATGTTTTAATTCGATAACTTTAAAATGGATGGATAAATTGATTTGATATTTGGCAGGTAGTTTTTAAATGTAAAAGGGCATATTTTGAAAGAAATTGTAGTTTGTGCAACTAGTGTGGATATGATGGCCATATCGCACGAGGACGAAGATGGAGCACGACGCCGTAGGCGGAGTGCTCAATCGTTCAAGTGCGATATGGGCAATCCACACGAGTCGAGCAGCATATTTTTTCTACGACCCACTTAGGAAAAAATCTAGAAAATTAAAATTTCTATAAACTGTAATATAAATTCAAATTAAAAATTTGACAATTCAATTTTATGTTTCCACTAATTTTGTGGTGAACGAATGTCCAATTTGTATAGTGATACGGTTTCCTTTTTTAAATATACGATGCTGTTATAAGTATGGAGGGTACCGTACCATTATCTATAATAATGAATATTCTGCTAAATATTTCAAACGTCTACCTGTTGTCGTTATTAATATCAAGCAGAATGATTATTTAAAAATAAAATTAACAATAAAAAAAATTCCTCGCGGGGAATCGAACCCAGTTTACCACGTGAGAGTCTGGTGTGCTTACTACTCAACCACCAAAGAATATGTAAATTGTTTATCTATAACGTCAGATGTATTACATAACTTTTGCTTAAAAGGAACTAAAGTTCCTACCGTGTGTCCCGCGACACGTTCTACCTTTTTTTAAGGAGCCGTTCTTTCGCCGGCACCACCTCAGCCTCCTGGGCTTATTGTGGATACTCCTAGTGTTTTATTCAGCCAATCCGCTCCCTGTATTAGGGAGCGTTCAAGTATTACGTAACGCAATTTTTGAAGATTTTTGACCCCCCCTCCTCCCCTTGTAACGCACCGTAACGTTTTTCTGTACTCCCCCTCCCACTCTCTAAACTTTACGTAACACTCAAGTGACCATTTTTACCTTAAAGTCGCAAAAAAGTATGTTACAGATTTTATCCTTGGTATAGTTTTAATTGCCTTCACGGTAATAATACTAAATAAAACAAGAGATTTCGTATAACATCATTTATATGTTCTATAAACTTCTCTTTATTTTTTAGTTTTTCTTTAGCCGTTTTCCAAATTGCGTTGGCATTTTTTTGACACAGTTGCGCTGGCAAGTCAGCATGAGAGCCTTTATAGGCCAAGAACAGCTGATGATACAAATCTCCCTCTTTTGAGGACATTACAGTATGAACACTATGAACTCACTTTAATAACACCGACTATAGCAATGTGCTTCTGCATAAACACTAACGAATACTGACAACGAGAACAACAATAAATGACGTACAATACAATCTCTAGGGATTCCCCGTGAAATATAAACAAAAAGGTTTGCCAACTTGCGAGAACAAATCAAAAATGACGACCAGACTAATACAAAGAAGGGATTCCCCGTAAAACGTAAATGAAAAGGGTTGCCAATTTTGGAGTTTTAATTCCCTAATTTGTTATTTAAAAAAAAAACAATGTTACGTAACGTGTTGTAAGAAAGACCCCCTCCACCCCTGTAACGCATCGTAACGTTTTACGAGCCCCCCTTTGCTAGTAGTGTTTTAAAATATCAACTTAAATATTTGATGTGTTTCCAGATTGGTGCCAAGAAGCCGTCTCAAAGGCCGAAATACTCAGACTCATCTACCAAGGGCGCTTTCTTCATAGTAACGTTACTTTAGGTGCTTTAGGACTGCCTTTCGGAAAAACAACTGTAATGCATTTGGTTCCGAGAGAGACCCTTCCAGAGCCTAACTCACAAGGTAACAAAAAATCACAATAAATATCAATCTTTTTTTATTTACCAGATTTTTGTTGTTTTTCAGATCAACGACAAAAGAGCAAGGGCGGTAACAGTAGTTGCTGTTCGACGTCTTGTTGCATTTTGTAAGCCACAAGGCCCTGCCACTACAACAAAGCAAATTTTATCGAAGAAGACTCCATACGAAACAAATTAGTTTGAAGTTAAAAGTAAATGAGTGTGTTTTAACTCGAGATGCAGTTAAGAGGACTTAACCTAAAACATTTTTAAGTAAAGTTGTGATATACATGTATAAAAAATAATCGATACTCAATGTGCCAGACTAGAAGTGTGTGATCGAGCGAACACTGCAGTTATCTTGTACCGGGTGATATTTTTAAGCTGGCCATACTCTGTAGGATAGTTTTTGTTATTTATTTAAATTTAATATTTATGATAAATAGAAAATATTAGGTAGTTATATATATATACAGACGTCAAAAAAATCCGGCCAACTAAAATTTTACAAATTTTTGGAGGTCAAATTTTTCCGAATGTCAGTATATAATATTAACTCTGTTTTAGCTGATTCAATGGCGTAATTTTTTTAGTATTACTTTCGAATTATCGGAATTTATTTACCAATGGAAAAAAAGCATGGTACGCCATTGTATAAATGCAGCTTAACTATTAATTTAAAGTTGCTAATTTTACGCATTTTTTAAAATAATTTACAGGGGGGTTATGTTTAAGATGATCATCCGGTAGATATTTTGTGTAATTATATAGTTGTATATTGTTTTATATTTTAGAAATGTAATATTTTATTGTTTTTTTTTCTCCCATACATTATTCATCCCTTACATTTTGTACATTTATCCATCTTCATCTGTCAGTAAATATTTAACATATTTGAAGAAAAAAATATTACCTACTTAATGTAATTTAAAATAAATAAATAAAAAGCAACTTATCGAACATTTTAAAAAATGCATTTAAAAAATTGGGACGGCACAAAAAAAAGATTGAAATTTTGTTAAAATATAAATAATTTTTATAAAATTTTATTTATAGAATTAAATTATTTTCTCGTTATTATCAATGCTTAGACTCACGCTGAGACCTGTTCAGGTCCATCCCAACCTTATATTTTCAGCTCACATATTTTTTTTTATTTCATCTTGGAATTTTGGAAAAAAATATTTACTATAAAAATTTTTAAATATCAATTATTTAGTGAAAAATGTAATTTCTGATAAAAAGTTTTGCTTGTTCTGAAACCCCATAAAATGAAATAAAATTCAAGTTTTTCAAAACCCGTCTTATTTTATGGCCGGAGTCTGACTTTTTGACATTTCTTCGCATATTGGCTAATATCTCGGAAACCTTGAGGTTTGCGTGGTTCTAGTCTACGCCGTTCGATTCTGAATTGAATTTTCTATAAAAAAAGGAATTTTCCACATCGAAAAACCTTGAATATGAATTTTAGAATTTTCAAAACGTCCCCACCGAAACTTTTACTAATTCGCGAAGACTCATAATTTTCAAAATTCCTCTTTTTTATAGAAAATTCAATTCTGAATCGAATGGCGTAGACTAGAACCTTGCAAACCTCAAGGTTCCCGAAATATTAACCAATATGTGAAGAAATGTCAAAAAGACTCCAGGTTTTCATAAAACTGGCCATAAAATGAGACGGGTTTTGAAAAACTTGGATTTTATTTAATTTTATGGGGTTTCAGAACAAGCAAAACTTTTTATCAAGAATAACATTTTTCACTAAATTGATAATTAAAAATTTTTCACCTATAGGATACTCCATCCATTAAATTTTATTTTTGAAAAAGAAGATAAGAAAGTGGTTTGAATTCTTTAACATTTTTTTAAAATATCGATAAGTGCTAGAATATGAGTAATATTATATGTGCTAGCTGTTATATGATATGTACGCTATTCGTTAGAACAAAAAATAGGTATTACTGTTTTTATTAAACAGCGTTGGAGTATTATTAAATTTAATTTTTTTCCCCTTTTTTTACAGGACTTTTTGTCGCGATATTTTCAAATTATATAACATTCCTCATATACCTGTTTTTATTTTTTATTTTAACAATAATGTGTGTTTAGCGATAACAAAAAGTGGAAAACACCATTTTATCCATTTACATACATAAATTCATTCGATGTCCACCACAAAATCAATCCTGGTTAATTGGAAATTGTTGTTTAATTCATTTACGTTGTTGTGTAAATTTTTTTTCGACGACGTTTTGTGATATTTAATTTTTTTTACGTCGTGAAATTGCTGGGTAATAATTAAACATGAGATCAAATTTTTTTTATTGAAAATATATTTCGCGTTCTACCGAACAGCGTACGAAATATTTTCCAAAATAGTACTGCTTTTATCTCGAACGTTTTTTAAAAAAAATATAATGTATCTTTTAGAACATCACACAAAATTATCTATATTCGTATATTTATATATTTTTAATTTGTATTTTTTTGCAAACACATTTAAATAGGTCGCAGCTAAAATTGGGGTATATCTCTGAGAAATGTCTTTAAAAAAAGTTTCAGTGTCTAAAATTAATCCCCGCTCAGAAAATATTTCACCATTTTCTTCCCAGCGGACAAATTGTTTTATAAATTCTTTATTTGACTTATAACAAGCCAAAGAACATGAATCCACTTTAATTCAGTATATTTCAAGTGTAGAATATTTGCAAAATTTTTGTTCTCAAATACCTCAAAGGACATTTATTTTGATAACTTTGCGCCAATGTTGTGACTTATAATTAACTCACAATTAATGATATTATTTTTAAAATCGCTTACGGAGATTGTATGAGTAAGACAGAGAGAAAATACGTAAACAAACCTTTTACATATTCCACCAAGTAAAGAGATAAGAAATGAATAAATAAAACCAGACAGGGTTGAACCGACCTAATTTTCATTTGCAGTTAAAACTTGTTAGTCTAGAATTAGATGGATACGCCCTCTTCTTTCATACTCCTATTACCTGTCGGGGATCTGTCAGGTATAAATATTTATATAATATTTAATATAATCTATCATATCTTTATACAACTGAAAAATATAATCCTATTATTTTGTTTCGACGAAACGGGTATTCATCGTATGTACAACTATATTCACAAGTCCGACTCTGTTTCACCGCAGCAGGTAGTGTCCTATTGAATGGTTAGATTATGTAATCGAATCGAAAAAACTGATTTTGTTGGTGTATTAATTAAATTACAACATTGGCGCAACTATTTTTCAAGACGAATAAGCTGGTATCAAAATATCCGCATTTGAGTGGTCTTTTATTTTCCATAAGCTGGAAGCATAGTACTTTGGAAAGTTCTTGACTTGAAATATCCAAATTCTAGTATCTGCAAGATTTCAAAACTCCTCCCTTCACCCTAAGGCTGAACTCAGACGGACCACAGCGGCGCGTCACGACAACTTCGTAAATGTGGTCGGAGGTCGTGGTTGGGTCGTTAGGCTAAACTCAGACGGACCACAGCGACTATTTTGTGTTTCTGTTGTCGTCATCTGTCGCTGTGGTCCGTCTGAGTTAAGCCTATGACTCTGTTCAGTAGTTATCATCTTCTCTATCAAAGGCTTTAAATAATTTTGAGCACGGTATTTAGTCATATGAAAATTACCACCCAGGTGGTTTGCATCAAGTTAATTTGCCTCCCAGCTGGTGAAATGTTATTTCCTCCAATTTCTATAAATGTTCATACCTTGTAAGAAACTCCATTACAGGAGAATAAACTCCAACTTCTTTCCACGGTCAAATTCTTCAAAACCTTCCTACGCTGAGACAGGAGCGAGGAGAGTTAGGACGTCGCACCAATGTTGCCGGCTCGGCTTATCGGTAGAATATTGAAATATGGCGGGAAATTTAAACTTCCTCAAAATGTTTCGTATTCTACTATTCTATAATGATTTGTTATAGTTAACCTCATAAAGTTAAGGGAAGTTGAATGAAACGATTGATGCAAAATTCAATAAACACAATAAATACAATTTTAAAGACAAAGTTAACAATTCATAAGTAACAATGATCATTTCTGGGATCCAAAGATATAACTGATGATGAAGTACCATACAGGTCCAAGTAATTACTTGTTTCCCCAAGGTTGGGTTTTCGAGTCCTACAGTTTTTGTTATTTTTTTTACGTGTTGAGTAAAAAGTTGCCTGTTTGCAGATCTTTTTATTAGCAGGTTCTTTAATATATTCCGTTTTTATCGGAGACTGCAAAAACATTCATACCAAGTAATTCTACACTAAATTTAGCACATATGGCTACACGTCAATATTATGTTTGTGTTTTAAGTGGACTCTTAATTGAGCACTTCCCATAAAAGAAGCATTGCAGTTTTCTTCCAAGCATTTATAGTTAAAGAGATATTGACTGTACTCGACATTTAAACTTTCTAAACCATGAACTTCTTTACGATGTCTGTTCAAGCTGCTTTGACATGAAAGTATCTTATCACAAAGTAAACAAACTACACCCATTATATTAACTTTCCAAATAAAAGCAAATGAACAAAAATTACAAAACAGATCAAGTTTAAGAAACGTTGAGCTATGAAACAAAAACAAAATCAGTCCAAGTAACATTTACCACGCGTCACAACACATGCCCACCTGTAAGGATGGATAACGTATGTATACCTACAGCAACAGAGACCAAATATCTTGGCATCCATCTGGACCAACGTCTGACATGGAAAAAACACATAAAAATGAAAAGACAACAGATGACATTAAGTTCCGACAAATGTACTGGCTACTAAGTCGACGTTCAAAACTCCCTCTCCTTAATAAAATCCTGCTTTGCAAAACGATGCTCAAACCTATCTGGACTTATGGACTCCATCTATGGGGGTGCGCAAAACCAACGACGCTCAATATCATCCAAAGATTCCAGTCAAAGCTGGTAAGGTCGATAGCGGATGCACCAGGGTATGTCAGTAATCAAACACTGCATGACAACATAAAGATTCCTTTTATCAGAGATGAAATCCATCAAGCTACGGCGTCATACAAATCAGTTAGTAGAAGAGCTTTTCAACAACGGCTCCACCACAACAAAACTTGCTAGAATCTGGCCCCCAGACCTGCTTGATAATTAAACGGCAATAGAATAAGGTGAAATATCACTGGATATTTCCCTTTCACGTTAAAAACTTTATCTCTCATTTACTTAATACTCTATAAGGATGTAGATTGTAAATTAAACGAAATAGGTATACAACAACAAAAAAGGAAACAGAAAAATGATTTTTTTTGTAAATTAAAATTGTAAGGTTATGTATTTATGTCATGATTGTCATGTCTTAACAATGTTTAAAATGGCAACATTGGTGCGACGTCTCCTCGCCGAGACTCATTCTTACGTCAAAGGCTTTAATTGTGGATACCATCAATATTTTGAGCTGCTCTATCTACGTCATACTCAAATTTGTACTTTCAACAAACAACTTGAAATGATTTGTACTTCCTTTTGTCATTTCTCAGCTCTGATCGTTGGTAAAGACATTTTGCGGTTGTTTTAAAATAGGTGAGTTTTGTAAATGTTTGCACTTTTAAAAAACCTTCCATTATGTTCTGACTCAATCAGGACTATGGGCTGGATTTCTAGCTAAAGTACATGTTCGAAATAAATACATAAGACCCACCTATTTTTTAGCACCCAA
Organism: Galerucella tenella; assembly: GCA_910591685.1. Taxonomy (NCBI): domain Eukaryota; kingdom Metazoa; phylum Arthropoda; class Insecta; order Coleoptera; family Chrysomelidae; genus Galerucella; species Galerucella tenella. The sequence continues at coordinate 4,708 of CAJUYH010006636.1, read as the reverse complement.
TTTTAATAAAATCAAAAATGCATGTATGGATTTGTAATTGCTTCGAAAATGACCTGTAATTTTTAAAAAAATACTCCCATCACTTTTGTACAATATGTTGATTTATAAGTTACATTAGAAACATTTATTTTTATATTTAGTTCAATTGTATAAAGAAAGTCATTGTAGAATATAGTAAATCAAGGTACTTTAAACAAAAACTCCATATATGATTTCCTGGTCGCAATTTCTCATTCGAAAACTCCTGAAACGATGTACATATCCAAACCGCAAGAAGCAAAACTCTTATTAGGAAATGGGGAAGATCACTAAGAGATGAAATCCTTTCAAATATATTTCAATCTATAAAAAATAATTATGGAGATTACATTTTTGAAAATTAGTGGTCTTCCCTATTACAATGCCGTTTGAAAGTTGCCTGTGGAAATTGATCCAGGAATATCGTTCTAGATTTACGAGATTGATCAAATCAATTCAGTGTTAAACAATATTTCCAAAAAAAAATGCAAAATAACGTATTACTTAAGTAGATATATTTGAGTTACCTCGAAAAATTGAAAAAAGTTTATCGAGAATCTATTTTGAAGTATATCTTGCGTCGTAGCTGTTGGATTGTTGAAAATACTTTTTATTTTTCTAAAAGAACAATTAACTATCACTTAAATCATCCAAAAGTTGATTTTTCAAATCAATAAGAAAAAAAATATTAAAATCAATTGATTCCCCATTATGATTTTGTTCACCACTAACTAGTAACATTGAGGAAACATATTTTTGTTAAGTTTAACACTTCGTTACACTGCTGGGTCTGTAGAATAAATAAAGTTTTCCACGGCTGGAAATCGCACATTTCTTGTGCTCGAAGTTAAACCATTACCATGCTTTTCAAACAGAGGAAGGAAACATATCAGAATCGTCGCAGCTAGAGAGGGAACTGTCTCTAAGAATCTTGAGCACTTAAGATAGAAGCAAGAACCCGAGGAAGTAAAACTCTGCACGTGCGTGCGTGATTTATAATAAATATGCCATTTCTTTGACATATTTTGATCCATTTGTCTTTAACCACTGTTGAAGCAACATTAAGTTTGTAATTGAGAAATTTTGAGTATTTTCTCAGTCCAACAAAGACCATTTAGACCTCCATAAAAATCATCCATCCATCAATCTTATTTATTTCATAACCAGCACGAATAATCCTTCCAAAAATGAAAAAATATCAAAGATATCTAGTGATGTTAAAATGTTTCAAATGGAAAATAATTTATATCGTTGAATGTCCATATTGAAAATTTTATAATCACCCCACTTTATTAACTTTTTTTGAAACACAGGGTGACTGAAAAATATACTACAGTATATTAGATGTTAAGATTATCTATCCTAAATGTTTTTTCATGTAAATAAGTACAAATAATTAATGTTTGGACCATCGATATTGGGTTTTGAATTTTGTTAAGTTACGCAGAATTATGTACCTATACATGAAGTTTTCCAACTTCCTTTTAAATTATGTTTTGCCGCACGTTGATTTGACAATAATGATAATGAGCGATGAAAATTCCTTGGGCACGTTTGAATTCAAAGATAAATCACGTGTAGCATTTCAAAGTTATTTGTATATATAGATTTTATTTCGTATCCATCGTGTTCTTAAATACACCGAGATGTTTTTAAAACGTTTTTTAACAAATAAGTTTTACTTTCAGAAAGTGCCCATCCCCATTGTGACCTAGCTAGACATTGACACGCTACGTGCGCAACTCAGTTTCCTTGCGAGGTCAACTCCAACTCTGTAAAGTTCTTTTTTCACGTAGCAACAAGTCGCTGCGAGAAAAAGTACAATCAGCATATCGATAGTTTGTTGCTGCGATTCATCCAGGCATAGGGGAACGTAACGTGTTGCCAACTTGATTGACCGTGACAGCAATGTCAGAGCGAAGCAGCCAATAGAAATTTTGGGTTGGTGCGACAAAATCCACCAGAAAAGTTACCAAGTCGCAGCGTCTTCTCGCTCGAAGTTCTAATTCATGCGGCCGACGCGCCCAACGAAAAAAAACGCCAAGTTGTATGCAACTTTTTCGAGCTGCAGCGTCAACTCGCACCGTGGAAAATGGACTTAGCTTGATGGAAATTTCTATCGACAAATGCTACTCTCTATGAATTTTTTCTGTTAACTTTGGGCCAGCTGAAAACATTTTTCAGAATTTTTGTATCTTTCGCCCTTTAGTTGCCAGTATTTATTATTTATTTCCATTTGTTTTATTTTTTATCCTTAATAGCAAGGGTCTTCGGTTCAATACCCGCCGAAATCGTTTAATTTTAAAAAAAATTGTCAGTTTTGAAGAAAAATGTAGCTGTACAAGAAATTTCCTTCCTAATCTGCTCACGACTGATTCATCATTTTGCAGCTGGCCAGATTTGGGAGTCCCGACTACAGATGCGCACTGAGCATTTTCGTGCTCTTCACTCACAGTTAACAAATTTGTTGATTAAAGCGTTTTAAAGGCATCTTTAGTTTGTTAATCATAATCGAAGATACTCGCTTATAATCCACAATTTATATCATTTCAAATACTGTGTAATATTTTAAAATGAACCGAATAAAATGCTAATGTCCGCGACTTGTCAAGAAACTGCTTTATCGACAGATATTTATTAAAAAATCACCACCCTGACAGTCATTTGTTAAAAAGCTGCACCCTCGGCCTCCCCAAATAAAAGGGGCACATCATTTACAATAAAAATTAATTATTAATGTTGAATATACAATATAAAGATCCCCAGAGCGAAGTCAAGTCGTTTCAATTGATAAAATATTACTCAGCAAACTCATGGTGTTAAGACTTCAAATAAATTTCTTAATTTTTACTATGTAAATGAAGGCTATATTTTTCCTATGTATTGTTTATTTTTTTGTTCATTAAAATAGATTAAAGATTATTTTAAAAATGGTTTTTTTTATTGTATAAGTTCATTTAAAAACCAGGAGTAATTTAAAAAGCCCTACTCACACCACTAAAAGTTACCAGGTTGGTTACTAAAGGGTGTGTTCCGAAAACGTAGTCAACAGTCTTGGTCCAAATATATTTATTGTCGATTTTTCCTTTGATCTTCCGTATATTCTTTAGATGTACCTAAGCATTAAACAGAATGTAAAAGGTCTGTTCCAACCGCAATCAGAAACTGTCAAAAACGATCAGAGAATAGTCGACCATCGCAATCAGTGATAGGAATTACGCGAACGAATTACCTAAAGTATTTTGAGATTTTCAAACATTATTAAGGACACAGTTATTTAAAGTAAGTCATAGTAACAATACTTCTAACACCATTTGAATACACTTCAATATTACCATTGTAATTGAAGATTTTATCAAATATTATAAAAGCGCGGAATTAGATAAAACGATGTACGTAAACACGTTATGAAGAGAGCGACAGCGTTTTTTGTCATCGGTCATAAATAGATAACAGCAAAAATGTGTTATACGGGGGTCAATCGGCACCGTGATCAATATGTTTACTCGGAAGTATGTCTACAAGGGACAGGCGTTAAATATTGATCATATTTAATGTTTATTTCTTTGTAAATGAAACTAACTGTTTTCAGATAACTTCACAACATATTAAAAAAATGGTAATTCTAATATATTATGGAATTATATTTACAAAGAAATGAGTAGATTCCACAGAGTAAGAGTTTAAACAGTAAATTTCACGAATATTTATTTATGAATACATACATACATGTTTTTTTTTGTAAGTAATATATTAAAACTTGAAAGGCAAATACTGGAACCCTACCTGAGATAATTATTATACGACAGTCTAACCTAAATTCGAATAAACTTGGACAGAAAGAAAAGTGACAGGATAGTGAAAACTAATAACATCACAATAAATGTTTTCCAGAGGAAGTAAATGATTCATCGTTAAAATGTGCTCTGCAAACTCGAATGCGATTGTATGCTTCTTCTGGTGTTAATTTTGCATATTTGTGCTCCAATAAAACCTAAAGCCTCCTTCCACTGCTGACACCTGTGAAATATAATTCGGACATTATATATAAAATAGTATCAAAGTCAAATTATACGTTACGACTTCCAAACATTTTATCCTATAGGTATAATTAAAATACAGTGCGTCCATAAAGTAACGCATAAATTCATTATTAGCTAAATAAACAATAATATTAAAAATTCCCGAAACAGGTCAATTTTTGATTTTAATTTACTGTTTTTTCAAATTATAATGTTATTTACAGGGTGAACCATCTTCGTGTGATGACGTCATCGCAATTTTTTTTAAGTGGAACACCCCAATTTTTTTTCGATTTCCGGATTTCCCTTGATGAGTTGATTCCAAAAATGTATAACACTTTCTTTCAAATTGGTACAGGGTGGAGGTAAAAAAAAAATTAAATTACCTACAAAATAAGAAATAAAAGAATAAACGTAATAAACACATTAAATGAAATTACGTATTTACTTACTACTACTTTAAACACCCCGTATAATTTTTAACATTGTATTTAACAGCTTGGTGATCCAAGCCCCTCGACTAAAATTTTTATTGTTTGAAATTTTTTTCTGTCATTTTTTATCATTTGCCGGTAAAAACTGTCAACAACGTTAAAGTATATTTCTGTTATTGTTAACTCAGTAAACAAGGTACGTTTATGTGAAAACTATCTACAAAGAAATTTATC
>CAJUYH010006635.1:0-19608 GCA_910591685.1 Galerucella tenella | reverse complement strand
CAGATATACTTGAGAGCCCTATTATTTTCTTTTCCAGATATTTTACGGACGAACTTTACCAAACAATGACAGAGAAAACAAATTTGTATGCTATTCAGAACTATATAGTTTTCCCACCAACTACATCTGATGAAATGAAAACCTTTGTTGGAATCCATATAATGATGGGTATTTTAAAGTTCCCTAGGGTGAGGTTATATTGGGACCACAAGTTGAACATACCTCTAATATCTTCGGCAATGCCAGTAAACCGCTTTTTCAAACTAATACAAAATGTGCACTTTATAAATAATGACGAACCAGTTGCCAGTGATAGATTTTGGAAGATTCGACCTCTCTATAACACTTTACGAGCCAGATGCTTAGCGTTGCCACTGGAGTCCAAGTTATCCATTGATGAGCAAATGGTGCCTTTCAAGGGCCAACTGTCTGTAAAACAATATATAAAGAATAAGCCAATTCCATGGGGCATAAAAATATTTGCACTCTGTGGAGAAAGTGGTTTATCGTATGATTTTGTGTTGTACCAGGGGTCCACTATCGAATTGAACCCAGAAGAACTCGAAGTTTTTGGTCTAGGAGGCTCCGTTGTCATGAAATTGGCCAACAGGCACAAATGAAAAATCTATTGTGTAGGCACTGCTCGCATGGAAAGATTTCATAATCCGCCTTTCACAATAGACAAAAAAATGAGAAAAAAACATCGTGGGTCCATGGAAGAAGTGTTTTCGTCAGATGGAATAGTCCTGACAAAATGGTTTGACAACAAGCCAGTTACTGTTGCCTCGAATTTTGTTGGTATTGGAAATGAGGATGAATGTAAAAGATATGACAAATTACGAAAAGAATACATACAAGTTTCACGACCTGAAGCGATCAAAATTTATAATAGCAGTATGGTAGGCTTGGACAAGATGGACTTCCTAATTTCTATTTATAGAACTTTTATACGATCAAGGAAATGGATACTTAGAATGATGACGCATGGTATAGATATCGCATGTGTCAATGCATGGCTCGAGTATAGAGCAAAGGCTGCTGTTGTAGGGCTTGCAAAAAAACAAATCCTCGACTTGATACATTTTCGTGCCTATGTGGCTGAAGTTCTTATATGTTCCAACAAACCTTCTTGAAAAAAGAGGACGTCCAGGAGGAACCTCAACTCCCGACTCGTCTGATAGTTCTTCCCATCTATACTTTAGACGAACCGAAGTACGTCCAGTGAAGGAAACAAGGTTGGATAACATTGGACATCTTCCCGAAATTGACGATAAAAGTTTTGCAAGTAATTGCAAATATCCAGGTTGCAAATCTAGGACCCATTTTTATTGCAGGAAGTGCGAAGTGCACCTATGCATTGTAAAAAACAGAAACTGCTTGGTTTTGCATCATACTCAATAAATCTTCTCATGTCGTCTCATATATTTCATTTTCATGACACTCAGTCACAATATACACAATAGTGTATCACCTAGTTGCCCAAAAATGGGCAACTCTACATGTTCCAAAATAGTACCAAAAAATTGCAAATAAATCATAGATCGAGTGTGTAAAATTGTATACGTTAATTTTCACCGGAAGTTAATTCAGTACTGAAAGGGTTAACCTCTTACAGAGTATTTCATTGTTACATATATCTACATACATTGAAGGCAAAAATCAGGAATAAAAAAAATCCATGTTCAAAGAGTCTCATTCACCTAATAGCTAAAATACTAGGTATTTCATTCATTCAGGCCATTTCTCTCGTGAGCCAAAATTTTTGAACCAGCCTGTAATATTTCTTACATTTTTGTTGAAGGTATTTTCTTTTTAAATCCCATTCGAATATTGTAACATTCTCCTAAGTTCTAACGATACTCATGTTTATACTTTCAGGTATTTATCAAAAATATGGGTACTTTTGTGAGGTTGTATAATTACTATTTATCCATCTTGTATCATCAAATCGATAGAAAAGGTAAAAATATTGTGATCCCATTCTAAAATCGAACCTGGGATACACTAAACTGTTTGCAATAATGAAATAATATACCTGTGAAATATTTCGTATATCAGCTAATTGATTCAAGAAACTCACAAACCATGGATTTTTCAGTCTCATAAGTGTCCGATATTTGCCTTTAACTGTGAAACACCTGTATATGAATAATTAATTACTCCAGATAGAAGTCTACTTCGGAACAGCATTCAAAACAAAGGGACACCTCCTTGTGGATTGGAGATTTGAATATCCTTCAATATTATCATTTCTTAGAGATGAACAGCATGTCAAGGATAAAAACATAAGATCGATGTTGGATAGGCTAACGACTGGAAATGATAATGAAATTAAGAATTTTAGTTTTACACATAACCAGAAACGTAGTTTACAATTGAAAATCTTTTATTTTAGATGGTTGTGACGCCGCATTGTTGTGGAGCCTCCATGGTTACATGGTACCTACCAATAAAATTGTAAAAAAGGACAAAACCGGAAAAAACACTACAACCAAATTTACTATTAGGGATTCGCAGGAGTCGTTTCTATTTTTGGGACGAACTATCCTGGAGTTGGAGGATCATATTGCTTTTTTGAAGAAAAAAAAAAGAAGCGTTCAGCCGTTCGTTTACTGTGAAGGAGAGAACATTTTCGATATTGAGATCGTTGGACTGTTCTTCGATAATATAAGATACCAATTTTTCCATGCCTCAAGAGCAATTGATTGTTGCTTCAAAATTATATATTAAATTTGTTCAACTTGCAGTTCCCAATAGAGTCCTGTGCAAAAGTTCATATACTCAGTGAGTATTTGGAAAACAATAAAAATATATAAGTTGATAATATTTTTTTTATTATATAACTCATTTTCCTATTATCATACTTTGCATATAAACTCAAAAATACAACACTTTTGATCATTTCACTGTAGTAATACTCTTGATAGTATAAATTTTGTAGCTTCTACATCGTATAATTTATAGGGGATTTCACACAGTAAGAACAGAAAAATATATTTAAAATATTACAAACGGCATCATAAGTGATATGATTTTTATTAAAGTAGGTACATAAGGTGGGTCAAAAATTTTTTTCTGTACCAGTGAATTCTAATAGCGATAAAACGATGTTACCTATTCTTTTATAACGCCCTTTGAAATTTTATAACAATCGGATATCTCCGGAATAACATATAAGATTCACAAAATCAAGAAAAACAGCGTACTCATAAAAAGTTGTTACAAACAAATTTCGTTATATGCGTCAATTCTAATAGCGATTAAACGATAATGCCTATTATTTTATAACGACGTTTAAAATTTTATAACAATTGGATATCATCACACGGAAAAAAAATATATGTTATATCAACTGAATTTATTTAAGTTATGAAATCAAACAATTTTATTTTGTTAAATCTACATTGTATTTAAACATAAAGTGACGCGTTTCGCTAACACAGTAGCTTTATCAAATTATTCAAAGAAGATTTTTAAAAATAATTTATAAAAAAACTAATACTTACCCAACTAACTCTCTATTCTCAGAAACATCTTTATTGGATATTAGACAAACATATTTTTTTACAATGTCGTTATATACATTTATAAGAATAAATCATCACTACTCCAAAAAATCGATCACAATTACAACACCCGATACAGACATGAAGAAAATATAGAAATTGCTTTAAAAAACAAAACCATTGGACAAAAATCATTGAAATTTCTAAGGACCATAATTCACCATTTTTTACCAACCAGATATAAAAATTATTTATTAGAAATTAATTCAATAGGTCTTTTCAAATCATATATAAAATCATTTATCTTACAAGTTGAAAGGTCTACTATTCACTCCCTGATTAAGAGAGATATTTTAAATGTCTAGATTTGAAAAGGAGACACACGTTAGAAACAGTAAAGGAATACTCAATTGGACAAAAAAGTGTAATGCATCTATAAGCAAGTAGGAATGGACCAAATGTATTTGAAACGTGAATTAAAAAAGAGAACGCTCGCGCGCAACCTGTAAAGGTCTTAAGCGAGTTGTAGTGTATGTAGAAAAAAAAACAAAAAAAAAACAAATGAACACGCTTGTTTCAAACATACACTTGTCAAATGGAATATATTTCAACTTACTTTAAGCGAATAATATTATTAACTCAAATATCATATTTGGTTCAGTCAAACAAGTGAATTCGCTCGGCTCAAAATTTTTTTAAACTCCTTTTGAGAGAATAATAATATTAATTCAACCTTAACATTTGCTTTTCAATCAAACATGTACTATATTGTTTAAAACAAAAAATGAATTGGTTTGGAACTTAAAATCACTGAAGTAACCAATTTCAACAGTCAATTTGAACTATTTTTTTTCCAATAGATGCAATAGTTCAATCGGAATAATTTCATATTTGTATCGACTCATTATTTGTTTCATTCAAAATGTTGTTGCTTAGTAGATTGTCCTGTTTCTATCTATCACAACGTTTTCATTTCATTCTTCATTTTATATTGTTCTAAGATAGGAGTTAGATCGTTAGGTGAGTGATAACCTGTTGTCTGGAAATTGTTCTGGATTAGCGGATTATTCAGGTGAATATAATTACGTATTCTATTTACAAATATTATATTATCTCGTTTCTTCCGAAAAAATGTTCATTTTTGATAGGTAGTTTGTCTTATATCAGTTGTATCTTAAATATATCGCATATATCACATTCTAAACGAAACATGAATTTAAACCGAGATTGAACCCGGTTTTAAACAGTAAGTACCTAATGTCTTTTTTACAAAAGTTACGGTACTTTGCTATAATCCCACCTAACCTTACCTACCTAATTGGAAATGTAAGGTAATGTGTCATTACCTTCACTTAAAATTTCTTATATTCATCATCAATCATCATTAACTTGCAAATTGTTAATTCTAAGCGTTATAGTAGTAGTGCTACCTAAATTCAGTGTTTGAGAAAGGGACATGTGATACATTCATTGGGGCTGCATTTTGTATAATTATATTGGAAAATTCAAGAATTTCTTTTATGCTTGTTTAGAACATTCATTGAACTCTATTTATGTTTATTATTTTTTCTTTGTAGATCAACATATATTATGATTTGATTTTCCCTGATGCCCTTATGGTGAATTTGCAAGTTGATTGGTTCCAATTTATGGAAAATTTATTGCAGTTGAAAAGAAATGCAGTTAGTGGAAGTTTGATTTATGTTTTAGAAAATTAATATTTTATTATGTTATTGTTTTTTCTTTTTAAATAAATTGCTATGAAGTATATTCAACTTTTCTTTTTTAAAGCACTCAGTATGTTATGTCAACTTAATTTTTATATCAAAATTAGCAATCAGTTGATCAAACTGATTGCATTTCAAGTTCAATCAACATATTATACTTTTCAACTAAAATATTTAATTTATCGGATAAATTCTCAAAATTAACGCAAGCAATTAATTTTCTTGATTTGCTTATGAATTTCGTTGATTTAGTAATTTTGTTATTCAATTCAACAACATAATTCTTCACCTGAATCCAAAATTTGTTTCGAACCAAGCAAAAAAATTGATATGATGATAACGTTTGTTCATTAGATCATTTATTATAATTTTTTCAACAAAAAAAATTGACTAAATCATTATTTTTCTCAATTGATTTGATCATTTTTCAGATTCAATTCAACAAAATATTCACTATGTTGAAGCAATAATTTTATCAAAATAATTTATGAAAATGGTCCGGTTGATTAAATATTTGGTTCAGTCAACAAACAGTTAGTTGCATCAATACTTTAACCTGCATTGAAACCAATTAATTATTTTAATTACTCCAAAATAATATTTTGTCGTGCATATATGACACTTTAATTTAATTGATCCAAATAAATTTTACTTGATACAACGATTCTTTTTTTTCCGTGCATCTGTCTCCGGAATAACATCTAAGATTCACAAAATCAAGAGAAACAGTGAACTCATAAGAAATAGTTATCCAAGAGGAGCATATTTCTCTTATAAAAGAACCAGACTCCAAATTTTTGGGTTATATTGCGCCATCTTCTGGTACATCCAAAGCTATAGAAAGTGCGATAGCCGATTATTTTTCAAATGAGGGAATGTCTTTCGCACATTTGTTAGCTATCGGTTGTGACGGAACAAACGTCATAATACTGGAAAAAGTGGTGGCATTGTGCGGTTACTTGAAACGCTACATATGAACGAGTTGCCATTTCGACATTTGTTCCAATTCGTCTATGGTGTTACAGCTGGTCCTCAGACATTTTCAGGTACCATAAGGAAAGCTTTAGAGACTTGTGAAAACAATCCAATTGTTCAATTTCAAAAAATTGGTTGTGATTTACCTTCGGTTACAGTGAACTATTTAAGCACGGATGAATTATATCTGTACATAATTGAGTCCGCGATAATAACTGGAGAATTTTGTGAACACTTAGCAAATAAATCACCAGGAAAAATTTCCCATGCAAGATGGCTGACTCGTTCTTATCGCATTCTTCGTTTATATGCTTCGACAGAGGTTCCTTAAAAAAACCTCGTAATTTTAGCCACATACATTGTTAAAGTTTAAGCACTGACTTGGCTCCGTATTAAGACTCATCCTACATGTAAAGATGGAGCAAGACACTCATGAGCTTTCCTTTCAATGTCAAGATACCTGTCAGCTGAACTGAAAGGCATAATAGATCCAGTGATACAGAGAAACAGTTATTTCGCACATTCGGAAAATCTATTACTGGCAATGTTGACTGATCCCCAAAAACATATCAATATATTATCTTTGAAGTTACTTTGTCAATATAACGAATTTTCAATGTCAAACCAGAAGTAGAAGATAGTGTCACAAAATAGAAAACTTTTTAAAAATGAATTTAAAATGTATATGAGTTCCATTTTAGCAATCATAGCAATTGATAGCTTTCACACATTATATTGTTACGAACTCACTGATTCTGAAGCCGGTCCTGTCGCAAACTATGAATGCGACCTTTCTAGAAAGGATCTTTCGCAGGTGATATTCAGACGGTTCTGGAAACGTACCAGGCCATACAATGGTTTATCGCAAATGTTCTCAATTTATTAAGTATACGCAGAGGTGGTGAATTCAAGAGATTCGAGGGACTATATATACGCGGATTTCCAAGTGAGACGAGGAGTTGTTCAGTATACAGTTTCAGTATACAGTGAGTGAACAGAAAGTGAATATAAATAGTGTTGAAGATAAATTAAGACAATTATTATACCGAGTGTAGATAAATTAATAAACATCAAGTAGTGTGATTATAAATTAAGTTTATTATAGTGTGTAAGTATTTCTGTAATAAATCAATAGTAATTAGCCATAGTGAATGTATAATTTTATCCCACGGTAAAAACTGTTTAAATAAATAAGAAAAACATTGCAATATTTTATGGATTTTTGATAAATTAATGATTTTCCATATCAATCTTAAATTTTAATATCCATCCGGAGGCAGAAGATAAAATTCAATTGAAAGAAATTTTTACACGTAGATTTAGTACATAATTAAACACCCTTTTACAAGTATTACGAAACGAAATTTCACAAAAAAAATTTTCACATATACATATGACCCGTATGCGCATATTTTAATAGTTTTTTAACTATACCAATTCTGAATATTTATTAAGCTATAGTAGGATTAGCATGAATTTTTCATCTGCGAAAAGTTTGAGGTCTTCATTAATGCCTGGAGTATTATTCGTCATGAGTCAAATAGCTAATTTTGAAAAGTCTTTCATAAGCCACAATTTTTAGGTTCTACAGTACAACCACTCTTTAATATAAAATATGGATTGAATTGATGATTTTGATGTATAATGTCAGCACATTATACATCATTACATTAATTTAATAAGATATTGGTACAATCACACATTATTATTGTTGGAAACATTGTAGGCCGAGCCCTCATGTCTAAAAATTATAGGCAGCCACTGATGATACACGTTTCGAACTTATTGTATCTCAATCAGTACAAAATATATAACGTTCAAATCAGTTACAATATTATCAACAAATCATAGACTATTTAAAATCGATGAACTTAATATGGGATCTAAGTATTGTATTATTATTGTATTGTAGCTAATAACCTTTTGGTGGATGCGACATGCTTTAAATAAAAGAAAAAACGATTAGTTCAATTTCTAGTGATGATCAATTTTGTTCTCCAAATTAATAAACAAAATGATTGGATTAATGTTGATGATGATCATTTACTGGACAGAGGAGATCAGTTTTTGTTCTTAAAATTGATAAACAAAATGTTTGGATTGATGACGACGATAATTATTTACTGGTCAGTGGGGATCAAGCTTGTTCTTCAAGTTGATAAACAAAATGATTGGATTGATGTCTGCATTGATTATTTACCGGTCAGTGGTGATTGATATTAATCTTCATACATACAACAAAAACAATAACTTGAGTGATTGTATTAATACTTGGTGATTAGTCAATTACATTCAAGTGATTGTCTCAATCACATTGCGTATCGGCTGAGTTTTGTGGATCAGAATGATTGATTCAATTCATTTTTTAATTGTATAGTGGCTACTTTTTTTCTGTGTAGCAATTGGAATTGAACATAAGCATCCGGAAATATAATCTATCATTCGTAATGACTTTTATGTTGATGACCTTCTGACTGGAGTCAATACAATCGAGCAGGCTATAGACCTCAAATTGAAATTATCATCCTTATCAAGGGAATACGGGTTTGACTCACGAAAATGGTCGTCAAATAGGTCAGAAATTTTAACAAATAACGAACATAATACAGAGCATCGATACTTTGTGACGGAAGATGGAGTTAAAAAAACATTAGGCCTATTTTGTCAATTAAATCGCTATATTCTTGCCTATAAAATAACCGGAACTCGCACCTACGAAAAAATAACGAAACGACTTGTATTATCATTATTATCAAAACTATTTGATCCATTTGGACTTTTATCACCTATTACAATAGTAGCAAAAATATTAATGCAAGCATTGTGGGATTCAAAAATCGGATGGGATGATCCCCTCCCCGAACATCTAACAACCTCGTGGTTAAAATTCAATAACAATTCGCAGCAGTTGAGTTCTTTGCAAATACCTCGATTAGTTATCATTCCAAATGCAATGAAAATAGAAATTCACGAGTTTAGCGATGCTTCTCTAAAGGCGTATTCAGCCTGTATTTACTTAAAATCAACCGACATTGACGGCAACATTTCAGTCAGACTTCGTACTTCCAAAACACGCGTGGCACCGCAGAAGATCATAACCTTACCACGTCTAGAGCTACAAGGTGCATTAATACTTGGTCAACTTCATCAGAAGGTAATTAAATCCTTAAACGTAAGCATAAGTCGCACTTTCTTGTGGACTGATAGTACTATCGTTTTAGCATGGATAAATTCCCAACCAAATACCTTAAAAATATTTGTAGGAAATCGTGTCAGCGACATTCGGGATCTAACTTGCAACACTCAGTGGCGGCACGTGCCTAATGAGACTAACCCCGCTGATATTGCATCACGCGGAACTGAACCATCAAATCTTCTTAACAATTCTACCTGGTGGAATGGACCCGAATGGCTCCAGAGGAATGAGGATTTCTGGCCCAATCAAATCCAACCACCAGAAATTGACCTAGAGAAAATAAAATCTCAAATAGCTCTCAAGGCAACCCCAAAGAAGGGCTTTGAGCTATTTTTTAAATTTTCGTTTCTCTATAAATTGCAAAGAGTAACAGCTATTTGGATTCGGCTTATTAAAACTCTTGAAAAACCCCAGGAAAAAATTATGGAAAAACTTAGTATAGAAGAGCTTGATAATTATTTACTTGGTCTAATAAAAATTGCTCAAAATGAGTCCTTTTATTGATTCATTCGGATTTCTTAGAGTCGGTATTGGGCTATCCAAATTATATCTAGATTATAACACAAAACATCAATATATTTTCGATCATCATCATATTTTAGCTCGACTTATTATCCTAAACGAACATCACAGACATTCACACGCAGGATCGCAAACCATTCTGGCTGCGACTCGCGAAAGATTTTGGATTCTTAATGGTAGAACCACCATTCGCAATATCTTACTTAAATGTACTACGTGCTTTCGGGTAAATCCAAAAAATATCATCAGAAAAATGGCAGATCTTCCTGAGGATAGAGTCACACCAAATCGACCTTTCTACATAGTTGGCACTGATTACGCTGGTCCGTTTAACATTAAGGACGGAAAACTTAGAAATTGACAGATAATTAAAGCATATATTTGTGTTTTCGTCTGTTTCACAACCAAAGCAGTTCACCTTGAAGTTGTCAGTGATTAGGTTACCACCTCACCCTATTTAAGCGCATTTAAACGGTGTTCAAATTTGATTTGAACAATCCTAATTTAATTTTTTATTTACCCTCAAACTTTATATTTACTAATGTTTTACTTATTTATTTTATGCGCACCCCTGTATATATTAACCGTTTGGGTTAGTCCATTTCGAAAAATACCTCCCTGGCGCCTGCCTGACGGGCGTCACCCAACAAGTCGAGCCTCGTAATAGTTCACTAGAGCACCGGTTCTTTTCAGTCTCTCACAACACTCTATATAAAAGACAACCTTCCAACCTTTCCAGTTCGTGTCTCGAACAATTTTTCTTTCTGTTCCGCCACAAAAAACTGTTTATTTTTTTGAAGTGCTGTAGTGCTGTTCAAAGATTCAAATGTTCAATAATTGAATTAAGGTGCATAAAGCCTCATTATTGCCGGTTTGCATTCAACTAATTATTGGAATTGTTAGAAGTGCCAGAAATTCATAGAGAGCAGTAATGTACAAAAATTCTTTTTGACAAATTATTCTTCAAGTAGCGGAACGAAGACCTTTTCACGCGCAGAAAAACAACGTGGACACCTCTCAAGGGCGTGGCCAACCTATGTTATGTTATACCATGTAGGATGCTAGTATAATTGATAAATTGATATTATTTGCTTTATTGCTTATTTTTTACAACTGAAATATTTGTATGTGCATTAAAATTATTTTGTTAGGAACTTCCCAAATTGGATGTCCAGGAGGCGGTTTCACGAAGGGAAATTCATTTTCTTTTGTAATTGGCAGCTAAGTAGTTGCGTTATTTTTCTATGTTACAATCGTTTTTATGTTAAAAAGGGATAGATTGTATTAAACGATTTGAGGACTGATCTACGGACTTTTCATTTTACCAGTGGCGTGGGAATAAAGTCCACTTATCCACATTCGGGATTTGCAATACAAATCTTGAGCTCCCTTATATTGAGGAAGGGTAACAAAAATCTTTCTGCAACAAGCAAAGAGCTCTATAAGGCAGTCGAAAAAATTTTCATTGATCCCGAAATAACTTCATGGTTTCTTAAAAATAATATTGAGTGGAAACTTAACCCACCATACTCGTGGCGGTTTGTGGGAAGCTGCAGTTCGACAAGCAAAATATCATCTTAAAAGGATCGTAGGAAAACTTACTCCAACATTCGAATATTTATCTACGGTGTTCACCCAGATAGAATCAGTTATGAACTCTCGTCCTCTGCACCCACTATCCAGTGATCCCAATGATTTCTCTATCCTTACCCCGGGGCACTTCCTCATATGACAATCTCTTACAACCTTACCTCTACCAGACTTCACCGAACTTCCAGAAAATCGATTAAAGCAATTCCAAGTTCTTCAACAAGCAGTACAGTTGTTTTGGAAACACTGGAGTAAGGACTATCTTCACCAGCTGCAACGAAGAACGCGCTGGCAGGACAGTTCTCAAAAGTCAATTTGTAAGGACAGTATGGTCTTACTAATTGATAATAATCTGCCACCCTTATACTGGAAATTAGGAAGAGTGGTTGAAATTTCTAAAGGCAGTGATGGTTTTATCAGAACTGCTACAATTCGTACACAGTCTGACACAACAATTCGTGCCGTTCAAAACAAAAACTTTGTATCTCACCTACTTTGGACAATTAATTCGAGTGATTCATTATATTGAAAGACTTTCAAATTAAGGGTCAGCCATTCAAGGTCGGCGGCATGTCTGTACTTCATGTGTTGCCCTCATAATCTTAATCATTAAGTGCACCTCGTATGTAATATATCTCAATCACGATACAGTCCACTACTATACCAACTGAGTTCGTCTCAAATCATCACCCCATCGTCTGGCGCCACCAATCAGAGAGAAGAGGATATAAGTCGGCATTGCAACGAGGTGACACGTGGTAGATGTATGCCGAAAAGTGAACAAAACAATATTGTGCTAATAATTTAATGTATGGAAAGTAATAAAATGAGTAAATATGTTTAGTGAGTATAATAATCGCTTTCACTAATTTCAAACACACCAATCACTTACAATGATACTGGAAGAGAAAAGTTCAGCCTGCGCCATCTGAATCTTCCTCAACAACACCATCAACTTCTGCAGGAGAATACACTTCTGCTGCTTGTGGTAATAATTCTATTACAACTGTTGTTCAAGAAGCGTGAACGAAGAGTTGCAGGATGGAAAAGGCGGACCAATTGCTTCTAGCTGTGGTCAATTCAGTAATAACATAAACATAAACGAAATACAAAACAATTCGCCAACTTATAAAAACATGATATGGAGAAAAAATAATCTTCAACTTCATGTAAACGAAGTTGTGTTTCGTGGTAGAGAAGATATGCCAGTCGAATTCAAGGAACTAAAAACACCATACGATTGCATTCGCTACTTTGTAACAGATGGCCTCCTTGAGTTTCTAGCTGAACAGATGAATCTATATTAGACTACAGTAAAATACGCCCAGGGGACAGACATGCAAATTGCAGAGGTGACATGTCTTTGTCACGGAACAGCTATATTTTGACAGTTGACGTTGAGGCTTGAAAATTGTGATAAACTTTTTTTTGCTTGCCTTCTTGTTGGTAATTTTCCAAACGATTGACTATGAAATCGCATTGAGAAATTAGAAAAATTATTGAGCTACATAATAATATATTTCTGTTTTACAGATCTTTATCTAGATTTTACGTAGATAACATTGAGATACTACACATAGATTCAAAAGTTTATCAATGTTTGTTTATCAATGTTTACCATTTCAATAACAGATTTTTTTTTGCTTGTACCAGGCATACTTTGGTATGGCTAAAGGGTTCCTCAGCTATACAAACTATACAAACAGAAAAATGCAGCAAAGTATTGTATTGCAAGGTAATTGCATTTCTAATAAGAAATTTATACATGTTTTTACTGGACATCCTGGTTCAGTGCATGATGCTAGGGTAAGCAATAAAAATTTAATTATTACATTCAATTAATTTCATGTTTTCTTAATTCAAGGTTCTACGGGATGAGTACTTTTATTCAAACATTGAGCGTATGGGCCACCGAGTAATCTTTGGTAGATACCATTTATTGGGTGATGCAGCTTATCCACTTAAGGAATGGCTTATTACTCCATATAGGTTAGTCCCTACTATTTAATATGTTTTAATTAAGTTCATTATTGCACTGAACAGGTAAACCCTAAAAATTTAAACCATTAATTTATTTAATTTTTCAGACACAAATGCATTAACAGCGGCACAAAAAAAACATAATGAATTCCATAGTGCAGCAAGAGTAAAAATAGCACATGCATTTGGACTATTGAAGCAAAGATGACGAATATTATACAAAATTAATGTGTATGACATGAAGAAAACAATAAATATAATTGTAGCATGTTGCATACTACATAACTATTGCATAACCATTTGTGACAAGTTCGGAATTGAAAATTTGCCACCATTGGTCCAAACAGCTACAGCTAATCAGCAAGGAGATGAGGATGAAGGTGGCGTCAATAAGCGCGATAGAATTACAGATACATTATAAATTTTCTTTAATAAAAAACACTAGGCTAACAAAACTTTTTTTCCTGAAAAACAAAAAAACACTCCCAAAAATAAGTAAACTTGAGTATCACAAAACATCACATTGGGATTAAAATCTAAATATGAAAAAAATAAAACATAACCTAAAATAGTGTCAAAAAAATATTTCATTTAATCACTCTCATCGCTACTTCTCTTCCTTTTTCTTCTAGGCGTTAGCAATCGAAATTATAAATATTTCAATTAAATTATTTATATATGTATGTGCTCATTAAACATTTTTTCTTTGTGGAGGTTATCATTCTCCATTTGTTGTTTCAAAATGTTGTTCGTCTCTTCTTGGATTTTATTGCTTGCTTCCACCTTTTCAACTGCTAACGATTGGATTTTAATTGCTTCTTTAAAAAACTTCACAGAAGCAGATTCTGCCTTCGGTTCTTTGTTAATTTTTATATCAGACACCTTAGTTTTACTGGCTTCTGGTTCAGCTCTGGGCTCTTCCAATACTGGTATTGCTGTGGGCTGTTCAGTTCCTGACTCAATATTCAAAACAGGTGTAATTTTATGCTTTCCACTCAATATAATGTGCATCTTTTCATAGTAAGGTGGTTGTTTTTTGGGGGCAGCACCAGTTTTGCGCGAATTAGTAATAAAAGCAGTGTATTTTTTTGCAAGTTTGCAAATTTTTGTTGGAACTGCTTTCCTGTGTATTTGTTTAGTCCCATCTCTGCAATTTCTAATCCTATTTTATGCCACAACCTTATCTTTGTGGTCTTTTTGTCACTAAATAGGTTGTTGTATTTATCACTTCCTCTGAGGTCCAACATGACCTCAACACACTCCAGATCCATTTCCTTTTCTAAAAGTATCAGTATATTAAAAATTATAGTACATATGCATTTTCTCAAATTGTGAAAATTATTCATACATACTTTTTTTTCTGTTCAAATATACATTAGAAAGATGTTTTTGCAAATTTGATCTGAGCAAATAGGGGATATGAATATGCTTACCATTTCCGTGTGCAGTGCTAGGACCTGCAATTGTCTCTTTCCCTGAAGCTTGAAAATCATCGCTATTATACTCCATAAAATTAACAGCAGGTGTATCTTCAAGTATAAATACATCATCTGCTTCAGTAGCAGGTGATTCTGTATCTGTATCAACTCTTTGTACAGTAATGCTACTAAAATTTTGCCCTGTTACACCATACTCTATCAGACAATTAGCTTCTGCCAAACCTCGCATGTATTGTTCGAAATATTCATCTAAAACAAACTTTAGTTAGATTGCCTTTGTAAAAAATAAAATCTTTACAGTTTACCATCCTCTTGTAATCGGACATTCCACATAACAGTGAAATTTGCCTTCCATTCACAAGGAGATTTAGGTCCATTTTTTAAATTATTTTCCACTTCCAACTTTAACAATAAACGAATAAATAAACTATAGACTACAGATATAAATACAACTTCGAAATATTTTTATATTTTTTGTGGTTATGTAAGGTTTGAAACCACAAAAGTATATAGCGTTTAGAGAAATTGAACAAAGATGACAACAAAAAGAAAGGAGAAGAAGTGATACTAAACGAAGAATTTTAGAATTCGGTGTTTTTTTCCGACGAGACAAGGATTTGTTTGGCACAAGATAGCCATCGAATCCGCGGGATCCAACGAGAGTTGCTCAGCTTGCCCATGCTCGCCCCGTGCCGCCCTTCAGAGGAGGAAGTGCTATGTTTTGGGCTGGTATCATGGTAAATGATCGCACAGAATTAATTCATGTGGAGGGATTCCGTCGTTTTTATGGACGATAACGCCCGACCTCATCGGACCAGAGCTGTAAATGAGTATCTTGAAATTGAAGGGATCAATCGTTTGAACTGGCCTGCCCTATCTCCTGACATGAATCCCATAGAACATGCTTGGGACATGCTTGCCAGGGCAGGGGAAGCACGCAGAAATCCACCCAGGAGTGTACAAGAGCTTGTTCATGCGGCCCAAGAAGAATGGCGAAATATTCCTCAACAGAATATCAATAATTTGGTAAACAGCATGGGCAGGCGACTTCAAGCTTGCATAAATTCTAGAGGTGGAAATACTCTTTATTAAAAGTTCTCATGCAGGTTCTCACTTAACCTTTTCTTTAAAAAGAATCAATTTGTATTTAATTTATTTAATTTCTAAGAATACTTTTCATGTTTAAAGCAAGTTTATTATTGGATAATAAATTTTTTTGGCAAATATACACGTTTTTTTTTTATTGATTAATCTCTGATCCATTTATAATGAACACATTTTTTTTCGGAGATTTAGGGTGATGCAAAACTTTTGAATCTATGTGTATTTTTACAGTCAATAACAACTCAATATCCACTGAAACTGAAGTTCCTATATCTTCAATAGGAGCTAAGTGTGTTATGTTACCAATTAACGCAACTAAAAGTGCTGTTGTACCTATAATTCATTTATGTGCAACAAAGACTGTTGACGATATTATTAGCACTCAGTTGATGGAACACTGTGGTGACAAAAGAAAACCGATAACCATATAGTGTCTGTAAGGGTGTGTGTGTGTGTGTGCGTATATGTGTGTGTGTGTGATTTAAGATGTTTGTAAAACATTCTTGTATAAACAATACATATATATGCCACTAGGGCTATGTTTATTTGTTACTGTATAGTCTTTTCGAAAAGAAACTTCACTAGCTTAGTATTTCCATTTACTTAGCATATATAACACTTACGGGTGTACTAAGGTTTTCTGATTATATATGTATATTATATATCTTGCACTTTGAAAAAACAAATATAAAATTTAGATGTGTGTCTGAATGTGAAAAAATGCCAAATTGTTTGCAGGGTGTATATAATGACAATTTTTGTTCTCATATCAGCTTATTAATGAGTTGGGAACATATGTCAAAGGTGATTATTTTTAATTCCTTTTATCTTCAACAATAATATAATGAACATAAAGCCTAATTTTCTTAGAACAAAACATTTTGGGAACTGAAATAGATATTTAAAATAATGTATGTACAAATAAAAGATTTTAATCATTTAGTACAACTATTTTCACTGGCGAAAGGATTAATAAAAGTCTGTCTCCCTCTGGAGCCTACCAATACAAGTAGCCTTGCATGTAATGTATATTTTATTTGTTAGGGGCTATATTATTGATGTGTTATTAAACCTCTAATAGAAGAGGGCATGTTAACAGTGTAGTTAAAAATAAAATGAAAAATTTTTCTGTCAGAAGTAAACCTGAAACGAATCTATATACTGTGGTGCCATCTATATTTAAGCTATCTGATTATGACGACCTTTTTATTGAGTATTTCTAATTCCAATAAATATGTGTTTATAAATGACTAACAATTAAATACAGTACTTCACACCATGAACAGAGCATACTAAAGTTGAAATCATAATTGTTTTGCAGAAGAATTTGTCAAGGCAAATAGAATTTTGGCAGAAATCCTTCTAGAATTGCAATCACTCAAATACTACAGGCTTGACTAACAATTTAAGTCTTGAAGATGATGATGTTCAAAGCATCATATCAACATTTCCAATTGATCACGTTGATGTCCTGAAGGAAATTAATGGCAAAGTGAAAAGGGACCTGCAGTCTTATAAAAAAGTAGTGAGTGTCACATAAAAAAATTATATAAATTCAAACTGTAATGTATAATTGTTCCACTGAATTTGTTATTAATCTAATTTACTACAAACTTATGTTTATCAAGAATAAGACCTCTTCTGAATCTTCCAATTTTAGTGTATTAAGCATACAAGGCTGCTATACAATATTCGTTAAGTGTACATTTGACATCTCAGCCATTTTTATTTATATTCATTACTATGAGTTATTGTTTTAATTCAGGTCCTATATTTTAAGAGCTTTGGAGGGATAACCCTAAGGGGAAAAAGTTTGTAGAGTTTTGAAAAAAGCGTTCTCCAATAAATTAATCGCACAAGCCAGCTGGCTAGGGCACAGTCGTGGCGACAGGAATAATTTCCAGCTTAGCAGCCTCAAATTAATTGCTGCCATTAAAGGTACGTTATTCAGAGTGTGAAAACTAACATTTACCTTTGAACACTTTAGTTGAGAAAACGTGTTTTATCGTTTTTCAATGAACAAACTGAAATAATGAAAAAATACTTTCAGATGCTGTGAACAATGACATGTCATATACAGAGAAGGAATTTGAGAAAATTGCTGGGAACGGAAAAATAATGAATAATTTTAATTGACAGTTTTTATTATATTTAATAAAAATTTTCCAATAATGTTTATATTTGATTTGTCCAGGAAACCTACCAAATAATACTAGTTTCCCCAACTTTGTATTGTTGTAGATATTTTACTTTATAATGCAACTGTCAATTATTATACCTACATTAACAACGTCAAGTAATAATATTATCTAAAATAATTTCAAGTTTAAGAATCAGTTTTATTGTCAATATTTTTCTCGGTGTAGCATTTCCGTGAAACGTTTACCTCCTCTAGAGACGTAGTACACACAAAACTGAAACCGCTCTGAGACATAGCTGTGACAGATAAGATACATCACTTGGCGCTCAAGAAAAGAGTTTCGCTCCGTAACTGCGACATATAAGCGACATCATTTGGGGGTTTAGAAAAGAGTTTCGCTTCCTTTTTAGGGAGGACATAGGAGCATCACAGAGATATCTCTGCTATGTTAACGCGCTTTTCTCGTGTTGCCTCTGTGATAGAACAAGTAACACGTGTGATATATCGGGAACGTAGCTGCTCTGTAAAATGGTCACTTGGGATTAAAAGACACCATATTGAGAAATTGTTTACAAACATCCCAATAGGCGTAAAAGTAATGTTTGAGCATCATTTAGAAAACTGGAGGAAAGACACAGGAAACCCAATAGACAACTCCCTTCAAAATAAGTTCGATATTATAGATGTTGCCAAGCGGCCATTTTCACCAGCCAGATCTACTACATCTTCGACATCACAACCGTATTTTAGGCCAGAAACACCAGATGCGGGGGCAAAAATAAATTTGGACGATACAATATATACGGTAAAGGGTCAGATGCTTTGTAAGTTCTACGATAATAATAAGAAATTTGAAGAAGAGCGAAAAATAACTTTCATTAACTTAATATGCCAATATTTCGAAAAAAAGCAAATTCCAATGTCGTTAGGGACTAGTTATAGGATGGAAAAAGAAATATTGACTCGCTTCCAGAATAAGAAATTGGTAAATGTTAAAATGACAATTTTAGTTAATAATCCGTCATTTGGCATAGGTCATTTTCTCATTTTTAAAATTTTGAAGGATTTTCCCGTAAATGTACCCGTAACCTAACTTAACGTGCAACAAATTCAAAACTTTTTTCACTTTATTCAAGGTTTGCTCCAATTTATTTATTTGATAAATTTAATTTCAGGAATATTATCGGACCAATAAAAGGGAAAAGATTTATAATAAATGCAGTAATCAAATCCCTTAAAAAACCAGCAACTGAAGAATCCCGGATGCTGCAAAACTTCGGTAAGAAACATAAGCAATAGGTATTGAAATATGAAAAATAAATCTGAATACTTTACATTACTTGAATTTTTTTTTGTCCAAAAATGTAAGTTTTGTGACAAATTACATATATTACAGGGTTGCCAGAGGAGCATTTTTTTCATATTATTA
>CAJUYH010006634.1:0-19609 GCA_910591685.1 Galerucella tenella | reverse complement strand
GCTACTCGCCGTCCGGTAGATATTTAAATATTACAATGATAGTGGTCAAATATAACGTTACACCAACCAGACGGTGATAGATGAAACGTTAATGCTTACGTATATGAACAAAATGGTAGGTAGCAATTTACTATTGAAAATAGCAATCATTTAACGAAGTTTCATTATAGTCAAGTCGTCATCATTGTGGTGCATTCACTCCAAACTGCAAACGATACTGCGAATCAAACACGGGGTGAACATTGCTTCTTTTTATAAACTACATGCTTTTATGAAAATCACAAACAAAGGACATGAGCCTAAAAAGTCTTGGGTGTTTACAGAAGAGGAACTACGCAAATTTTTCGTAACAGCACCTGACGATACCTTTTTATTTTTGAAGGTTTGCACTGAATTGACAGTTTTCACAAAATGTGGCCAGTATAATATTTTTTATTGTTACCAAGGAGACTTTATAGAGCACATGTGCTTTAATCGGCCTCTTAAGCACGCTTTTGCGTTTTTTTATCAGCGATTATGATGCAGGTATAATAAAAAATATATTCTGCAGTTAGTTGATAAGTGCTTGCTTCCTCATTTGTATATGTATTTCCTTATTTTATTTCATAAAAGTGTATTTTTTAATGATACTCACTTTACAGATTGAGGCTCACGATTTTTAACTTCCAAATTCACAGAATAATATTTCTTCATGCCTGGTTGTATTACACAATTACCAAAATTATAGCTTGTGAATGATAGATTACACATAGAATATTCCGCTGACACGCTCAATTTGATATTATAGGTAGGGCCATAAGGGATCTGAAAAATAGGTAGTTTTGTCAGTAAGTATCCTATTATTCACTAATGGTTTTTGAGAAATATCCTAGAAACAATTCCGTAATGAAAAAGTGGAGTCGAATTTTATGCAAGTGACAAGGCCGCTATTCGCTATGTGCGTACCTACTGTCACCCCCTCGCGGCTTAAAAACGCAAGTTACGTCGGAGGCATTAACACGTAAAGCTTATGCAAGCAACAATTATTATAAAGATAGGGAGCCTTTTAACTTTCACAATGTAAATAATTTGAAAATATAAGTGCTTAATGACATAATGTTCAGTATTTTATAAGCGACTGGGTAAGTAATCGTTTTTAAAATGTATTTTTTTATGTTAAGTGTAGCTTTGTAGGTTAGAATCAAGGAGATAAACGTTGCCTGAAAGCATTAATAAAAATCGATTATTCCACTTGACATTCCAAGTGACATTAGCTGCTTCTTACACTGTATTTTGAAGTGAGGTTAAGACACTAACTTTACTCTTTTTACATCTGCAATCCATTTTTTCCTTTGTACCAACTTGTGTTGCGCAGTAGGAAACTTGTAATATTTCACATCACTGTTATTCCATCCTGTATTTTCACAATTAACAACACAACAACTGTCGTGCCCCATTTTCCCCTTCATTTACATACAATATACTACATCATCCTCCGACCGAATTGCGGAAATTCACCACTGCGCGCGCTGGGATAGTTTCGCCTATCCCCTCCAACGGTCGACACACAGCGAATAGAGCCGCCGGCCTAACCCAGTTTGGTGGAATACCGCCTTTTCAGATTAAGGGAAAATATAGGTACTACAAGCGCCAAACGTGATGGCGAGCGATTGCGCAGGTACAGACTCTCCCAACTAAATTACTATTGGATTACGATAAGCCCCGTTGCCGGTCGGTGTCGAACCATAGAGTACAAATTAAGAGAGATGTTAAACGTGTAAAGTTTTGTGGCACAAAGTTACCACTAGCGCCTACCTTAGCTACTGGTATGAACTAGCATTTAAAACGCGCGCTTTTTTAATTTGCTAGCTTTCAGCATACGCCTTATATTGTACAATATTTGCAATTGAATGATGTTGCACTTCAATATTTGTTTTTTAGTCTTTCAAGTCAAGTCTTTAAAGACTAAGAAATAACATTATTGTGCTAAATCCTTCAGCTGCAAATATTGTATTAGCATATAATATTATAGGGAATTACGGTAGGAGAATAAAAAACCATTTGCAAGTGATAAAATTTTATTAATTCAACATCTTTCATACAATAAAATATACAAAATTACATACAAAAACAGTCAACACCTAAATCTGAATTGGGATGGAAGTTGGACTAAGTTTAGAAAGGAAGTGCAAATTTTGTCAATCTAAATGAGTCGGTAAAATTATTTAAGCATATAACACCTTTTATTGTAGGCCAAGACTCACCGAACACACACTCTCTTATTGACGATAACTCCGGACACTCGCATAAGACATGCCTGACAGTTTCATGTTCCTGTTCACACATCCTGCATAGAGGTGTGTCCACTAGCCCCATAGTATGGAGGTGTTTACTTAGTTGACAATGACCAGTCAGAAATCCTACTGTTAAACGTAGGTTTTTCCTGGTCATCGCCAAATATTTCTTCGGCGCCAGCTTCCGAGGGTCGCCCAGGGTGATCCTGGCAAAACTGCATCCTTTGATTCCATCTCATCTCTCAAGGGATTGAGCATGGGTGTAACGTTTGGCTAGTTCCGCAATTGTGTCTCCCAGTGACCTGTCCACCTTCCTGAGAAGGACAGGATGGACAATGACCTAGGAGGACAACTCCTCGGGAAGATGTACAATGGGTCACATGTGGCCTAAGTGCTGTGGGCCTACACACTCCCCCTCCCTACTCTACAGATACAGATAACACCTTTTATTTTTAATAAGTGAGGTTCATTGTTTCAAACCATTTATGAATTTGTTTAATATCTACATCAGGAAACTTAAAACTTCTTATATGTATAATTTTTCAGTTATTCAATTGACGTACCCTTTTAAACAATTTGGCATCTTGAAGCACACACCAATATTACAGAGCAAGCAGACAAATACAGTGTCCAAAATATTAAAGCACTTTTTTTCACATGAGTCCTACAATTACATCCTAAATTACATCAATATATATCTAGTAAAATCATACATATTGTTTTGGTTTAGGTCACAAATTTTTTGGAATCCTCCGTTCTTGTCTGCAAAAAAAAACGATCAAATGAAAAATAGTGTTATCATTATTTTACGAAAACCCAACCTCAAACGCTAGTCTCCATGCTCAAACGTTTAGGGTAAAAATTGTTTTCAACTTACCTATGATAAGTAATGATAAATGCTGTGATAATAGTATTTACCAATGATAAAGATAATTAATTTATTTGCAGAAAGGCCAATGAGTAGATTGAATAAAAATAAATTCAAAAATGACAACGACTAACCTCAAATTAAAATAATTCTAAAAATGAAGTTTTGTGTAGAGAGAGGTGGAGAGAGGCAGGGTTTGTTAGTTTAGTTAGTTGCTGTAAAGCGCCATGCGCAGCTGGCTGCGCTCAAACTTTGTTCCATTTCTTTCCATATGATTTAAAACCTCTCTTATTTATTACTCTATGGTTCGGACTTTCACCAAGGAATTTGACATTTGTCGACATCCACCGGCGAATGTTGATATTCACTACTTTCGATCTTTCACGGTAACATTATCATCATACTTACCCTTTTTAAAGATGTGAAATATTCTTAGTTATTTTTTCTGTTGTGTAAAACAACACTTACCACTATTTTTATTGGAAAATTATTAAGAGCGTATTTCTTAAACGTTTCCACTACAATTTCTCGCTTCAATGTTGTCCCAGCTGTTATAAATTCTTTGTATTTTTTTGGTGTGAGATTTATTATATGTTCAATATTTGTTTTGTTAAGAATCCAATTATAGAAAAATCCCGTAACACCCGTGTTGACAAAAGTAAACATTAAAAGATGCCTACTTTTGATTCCGACCTAAAACAAATCATTTATTATTTATGTATAGAAGACTTAAGACAATTTGTAGAGCTTTCCCATTGAGGAGAACTTTTTTGGGTTGTTTTGTTTACCTTTCCCATATCAATAAAATTGTCAGTATTAGGATCCATGGTGACATAATCTCCGTTTTGATTAATGTATTGAATTTTGCACTCAATTTGATAACATTTAGCTGAAATATTTAGAGTTAAAGGTATAGTCATCTTATCAACCAAGCACTGCACTTCAAAATTTACTTCCCCTATCATTTCTGCATTGTAAATAATTCTACAAAAAAAAATAAATTTGGAATAAACTGTTATTTTCCTGATGATTACCATAAGATTCTATAATTTTTTGAATAAATTTTAGCAATAACTGGTAAAGATAAAAAACTTCTTCCACCTGATTAAAAAAGAGTTTTTAACTTTGGGCATATCAATTTTGGCAGCCTATGTTTGCCGTGTTATTGTTGTGTTGTTAATTATACAGTCGTTGATGCCAGATCACTGAGGCAAGAGTTACACGACTAAATCAAAATGAGTGCCGGTTAGTGTTGAAGTTGTCCTCGTTGCATACATTTTACCTCCAAAGTCGACTCTTCAATGTTTGGTAGATAAATAAGAGACGACCGGCTCGGTTAGTAGTCAGCCAATACCCATTCGTCAGTAACGCAAGATCGGTCGAGAACATCAGCTATGCATCTGGTGGGTGAAAGAGGTTTCTCGCCCTTTGTATCAGTAAGAATTCGAAGGGTGGGTGATGCCACAGGACTAAGACCACAATTGGCCCATTGTGCATCCTTCTGAGGTTCAGACTTTCTTCTAGCTCGTCATGCAGCCTACTTGCTTGAAGTATAAGATCCAACTGAGTCAGGAGCTTAAGTTCAAAAATAACTTCATGGCAATCGCGCATAACTGTGTATCATATCATTCCATTGTAATCAATACACTTGCCAATTCGGTTTCTGTTTGGGGCCTCCGGTATCTTAGCATCTTAACACAAGCTGGTTTTTTTAAAAGATTGCTTCCAGTACCGCTAAACACTCCTGTTATTTAGTATGTCTTGAGGTGGGCGTTGTTAGACTTGATTACAGTGTTTAAATTGTGCTTCAATTTTTTTCGACGTAAATTGAATGATATGGATTTAGACTGTTTAACCATCCTTTGCCATTACGTCATACATTGTCTAGCAAACTCTATCTCTAGTAGCATTCCACAAGAGCAATTTGAAGGTATAATGATCTCTCGAACTGATGTTAAATGGCCTTCAAGATCACGCGATTTGACCACGTTAAATTTTGTGAAATTGTCTAAAGTCATAGGTATATGCCAATAAAACGCAATCTTCCCAGACAATTACTGAAATGCAGTAGGATCTATGCGACGATTATAGAAAAGACCACTAGGATCTATAGTAGTTTACCTAACTAGTGCGGAAAGTGATACTTTTCCGCACGCTATTGCAGATGGCCGAACGACTTTTTAGCGGAGTTCGGCCAGCAATCGCGTGCGGAAAAGTCACTTTTCGCACGTGTTAGGTACACTATTTTTTCTTCTAGCGTGCGGAAAAAAAATCCAAAAGTTGATATAAAAAATTTTAAACAAATTTCACATTCAAATGGTTTTTCACCAGTGTGTATACGCATATGTACACCCAAGTCTCTGTTCGTTGAAAAATTATTGAAGCGTACGCGTTCCTCTTTATTGAAAATTATAGCAGAATTCTAATAAATTTCTTAATTTTTCAGTCATTTGGTAAACTTGGATATACAAAATACATATTTTGAATATTCAAATGTCAGTATATTCCTCAAATGTCAATAAATTTACTTTCCGCACTAGTGCGGAAAAGTGACTAGTAGAAAAAATAATATTTTAGAAGGTAGATGTAGAATGAGTTAAACAGTGTGTCAATTTCAAAATTTATACCTCATGAACGAACTTATTAAAACAAATAATACATGTTTATGCTTACTGTACTTCTACATCATTATTGGGAAGTAAAGATCCACTCATAGGCACCACTTTAAGTTTTTGAAGGCGATCGAGAGATAATAATGAAATTTTAGAAATTTTAAACCAAAATGGTTCATCTTCGTCATTTCTTAAAATCACTTTTTCTTGTCGAGGTAGTGATAGTAGTGTTGGTTTAATATTCAAGTAGGGTGTATTAAAGTAAACCTGGAAGAAAAATTTGATGAATGTTATTTCATCAGCCATGTATAGTTTGAAGCTTAGTTTATAGATAATTATTGTGTGGGAAGTTTATCCTAAAAAGTCACACGAATGCAGCTCCAAGTCTGCACTTTGCTCGTTTATGAACCACTTAGTAGCACAAAATGTGCCACTCCGATCCAACCTTCTAGGCAGAGACGATACCAGCCCAAAAAAGTGTCCATATTTAGTAAGGATTGTGCCTTAAATTTTGAATATCCCTTGAAAAGATAAGCCTGGTTTCTCCTTCCAGTGGACCCTTGATTTGTATGGTCCAAGGTAGTTCTCTTCTCCAGGATTAAGGAAATTCACAGACTGGTATTTTTATTGACCTGTAAGGTCCAGTTCTATCACCTTTGGTCAAAAGTGATGGTTCGGGGCTGGTCAGGTGTTGACCTTGTAATCCAGTCATTATATACATTTAAAAGTGAAAATGAACCGAGAAAGCCAAATTTTGGATATCACGTGGGGGGTGGCTAGAAAAGCTTAAGTTCAAATTGTCGACCAAAATAACCTTGTGCAATTTCCGCCATCTTGAAAAAACCCTTAAATTCAGTTTTTTCATCATAACTCGGTTCCCCATTGAGATACGAAATTTTTTATAAAATACTTTTTTGTTGCTCTTCTTGCGATCTACAATTAAGGTCCCATGCATTTTTCACGTATCTATCGTCGTTTTCGAGATATCGATCAAAAATTTGGGGAGAATTTTTTTTTTTCGCTATTCACTTTTTTCTGGTGAAAGATATCGAAAAATGTTTGAAATAAAACTTGTAGAGCGTGTCCAGACCTACAAATTCGTTTTTTTATTGTTTTATGGTTCAGGGAATTATTGCAATACAAAAAAAATTCATAAACCAGCCAAATTAGAAATCAATACATAAAATTTATTGATGAAATAATTTTTATGCAGCAAACATAATGATTACAAGTGGTAATTTTTTTCACACGTTTTTCGTCGTTTGGATGGTCCTGGCTGTTCAAGTTCCTCTTCCGTAGACTCTTCGAGTCGTGAAACCTCTTCAATCGCAGGAAATGATGTTGTGACGGTCGAAAAATCGTAATCATCGTCATCGTCGTGATCGTCGTTGAATAAAATTTCGACTCTGGCGACATTGTCACATGTCTGTCCACTGCATTGCAGGCAAATAACGGAGCAATGGATTTTTGCTTTCCTGCAGCCACAAGCAGCTCCACACTTTCCTTTGCATTTGCACGAAATGAGTTTCAAAAGTTCAGGTGGAGCGGGTGCGGCTGTGGTGCAAATTGGTTCGAGCCCGTTATTTGTTTGTCGCCAACCCCATTCTTGAGGATCTTTAAAAATTCCGAGCCACGTTTGTACTTGTAAATATGTCCGGAAAACGTGTTGGCGGACTGCACTTTCCGTTGGTGGGAGCAGTGAAAGATTATTCGTCTTGCTTGTCGTCATTGATTTTGCGAAGCGATGGAATCGCAAAATATCCATCGTCGTGTCCTCTTTACGACCACCATAAAGAGCGATAAGGAACAGCTTTCCCGCGCAAGCTAGCATCTCCGGATCGACCTTTTCTTGCTTGAATAATTCTACCGATGACCGGAGGTTCGGATTCTTCTCGAGGGTGCTGATGAACTTCGACTTTCCAATGTTATAAAAAGATGACGTGGTGTCACAACCGCTGAAAGCATGGATGAAAAGAATGTTCTCAAGAACAGACTTATCATGCTTGAAACAATTTGGAGAGTACACTTTTGCCGGTGTTTTGCCTTTGGCTGGTTTGTGGAAGAAAATATTTTTTTTCCCCATTGCAAGTCCGCAAATTAGGACCAAAAGATCGATATCTTCGCCAACGATTTCCACAGAGTCATGGAGCGATGCATAGTCACGATGCATAGTCACGTGCTCCATGGCGAGACGCAATGACGCGCCATGGAGACGCGTCGGGCGCGCTGGGGTCGACTTTGTGGCGCGCTGGAGGTCGTAATTTTTGTCGGAAATGGAAAATAAAAAAACGAATTTGTAGGTCTGGACACGCTCTACAAGTTTTATCTCGAACATTTTTCGATCTCTTTCACCAGAAAAAAGTAAATAGCGAAAAAAAAAATTCTCCCCAAATTTTTGATATTTTTGATCGATATCTCGAAAACGACGATCGATACGTGAAAAATGCTGAGACCTTAATTGTAGATCGCGAGAAGAGCAACAAAAAAGTATTCTATAAAAAATTTCGTATCTCAACGGGGAACCGAGTTATGATGAAAAAACTGAATTTAAGGGTTTTTTCAAGATGGCGGAAATTGCACAAGGTTATTTTGGTCGACAATTTGAACTTAAGCTTTTCTTGCCATCCCCCACGTAATATCCAAAATTTGGCTTTCTCGGTTCATTTTCATTTATTTCCCGATTTTTCCGACGTAATGACTGGACTATTGAGGTTGGGAAAAATGTGTTATATCGTCATGTGTCAGCACTTTTGACCAGCGGTTACTTAACATCGATAGTTTTCGTGAATGTACTATCCATTATAAAGATATTGTACAAAATTTGACTTTCTCGCCTAAAAATTGCATACAAAAGTTTGGTTATAGTTATGTCGAAGCACCTTGTTATAGACAATAAATATTTACGTAACTAGTTATGAAGAGAGTGATATTGTTCAACAAGCGTAATATTTGCCAAAACGAGCGCTAGCGAGTTCTGAAAATTACGCGAGTTGAACAATGTCGCTCTTTTCATAACGTGTTTACGTACACCGTTTTATCTAATTTTATCTAATTTAATAAAATCTCCAATTACAATGATAATACACAGCTTGTTCAATTGAAACCCATCTTTGGTCCAGGAAAAATTTATTGACAAGTACAGTTACAAATAACTACCACTACAATTGAGGCACATATCCCACTGTTTCACCAACCGATGTATACCCTGCTTATAGAATTCTTGTGGCTGCTGCTGGAAGAATTCTTTCACAGCGTTTTGTACTTCTGCGTCCGACTGAAAACGGTTTCCTTTTAACGCCTTTTTTAGTGGCCCAAAGATGTGAAAATCGCAAGGCGATAAATCGGGACTATAGGGTGTTGGATATGCAAAACATGCGTTTCCATACACTGCTTGCATTCGCGTATAAATTTGCAACGGTTGCACACCTTCAGCACACAAAAATTGAATGACCGCACGCTTATCACATTTGGACGGATTGTTAACAACAAACGCCATTTCAAAGTCACAATACTTAAAATCGCTGTCAAATATAAACGAAATAAACAGATCAGTGTGACGTTTGCATACACTAATAATGTTGGAAAACGTCAGTTGAATGATTACAATTGTTTCCAAGGCTAACCTGACCAAAGATGGGTTTCAGTTGAACAAGCCTCGTATTAAAGTGGATTCAAATGGCGTTAGAAGTATTGTTACTATGATGTATTCGCCCAGAAAATTGACTTACTTACTTAAATAACTGTGTCCTGAATAATGTTGTTTTTAATGTTTATAAATCTTAAAATACCATTGAATTAAAATAATGGGGTAATTGTCAGTTCCAATAATGAAATAATTTCAGTTTACTACTTTTCATAACTGATATATGAAGGTTATGAAAAATGTGACGTTACCTAATGTCAAGGAGTGACTTAAAGTGTCACATTTGATAGCGGAATTAGATAAATTATATTTCTCTATGCACCTTGTTTTGTTAGATTGTTTGTTTTCGTTTCTATAATGGAAGAACAAAAAATAAAAGAAAAGTAGGGAAAAAACTTGATGCTTTATTGGTATCAACCAAAAAGTATTATAAAATAATATAGAATGAAACCACAGATGCCGTACCCTGGAAGGTAAAGCAGCAATGTTGGAAAAACATTGCCGCTGAGCTAACCAGTTCCGGAATTTATGGCACAAGGTCTGATCGTCACTGAGAATTTCATAGTAATTCACCCTTTCTCGGATTAATTTTTGTCTTCGATTATAGGATTTATATTGAGCGCTAACGTCTTTTATTTACAAGTAGTCAATTAAAAATAAATGGAGATGTGCTGTGACAGGAATATATTTATACAGAATTGTCAATATTGCAAATAAACATTTCACCAAAATTAGGTTAAACAGTGGTCACAGTCTTAACAAGAACTCAAAGTGCCTGCTACTTTATCCTTTGGTCAAAAAACTTTAACCCATGGTTATAACGAAGCAAGCGGTCATAGAACAGCAAACCTCTCGTCAGATCTTGTTAACCATAACTATAACTCTTAACCAGAGGTCCTAAGAGATGTACCAAAACTCTAAACAAGTTCAGTCTTTATCCGTCCGTGTCAGCCACAAGTAGTCATTCTTTTCTAATTGGAGAATGTCTTTGAAGGTCAGGTGCATATGATATGAAGGCATTGCCGAGAGCTCTGTGGCAACCAGCTCACATAGCTCGACCCTTGACACCGTCCATCCATTTTGTATATTCTGGTGGTGGTCATTCTCGCAACTATTGTAAAACATGTCTACTGGAATTATGTTAATTGGAGGTATGGATAAATAGACAGCATCTATGACAACGAGAAGATTTAGATAAAGGAGAGGAAAAGATGAAGACAAGATAAATGGAGGGAAATTTTAATCGGAGCCGGAAACTAACATGGCCATTTTTACTGTACTCACCCTTGGATTTGTGCAGAATCCTGCTATTAAAAATCGTGTTTCAGAATACTTTTCTTGTATTGTGAACAAATATTCGGCTTCAAAAGTTCCTATTTCTTGTGGAGTGAAAGAGAACGATAGTTCATATTTTTTACTTTTTTCGACACATGCAGAGGGAGTTGTACAATGGAAATAGGATAAAGAGTTTTCTTCTTTTATTTGTTGCATTTTAAAAGAAAAACAGTTATCGCTACTATTCATTAAAGTAAACACCCTGTAAAACAAAAAAGTTCAATCTGATCAATTTTGATCTTATCCGTGAACTAAATTACAAATCTTACTTAGTTTTAGTTTCGCCAACTCCAATGGCATGTATTTCCAAGACTTTGAAGCTGGCTTCGTCAATTTTCGAACATTTAACTACGGCTCGTTTTCTTAAATAATCCGATTCTTCCAGTTCAAAATAATAGTCGGGAACGAAACTTTGCGCAGTAAGAGGAATTTCAATATTCTTTAAATCGGGTTTTAACGACTTAATTTTGGATCTAAGTCGTAAGTAATACTGGCATGGAATATTAGGAGCGAATACAATTTCAACTGGAGCCGTTTCATTTGGGGGAATAATGCATGTTTCTGGTATTATTTCTATTGGATATTTAATACGCTTGATCATGCAAGATTTTTGATGTACTGCGTACTGCATATTCCTGCTTCCATTTTCGGCTGCACAAAGAAAATATTGTTGAGCTATTTTATCTATGGTCCCTATACAGCGTTGCTGAAAAGTCTCGCACTAATGGATTATTTTTCAAAATTATAATAGTTATTTACGTAACTAGTTATGAAAAGAGCGATATTGTTCAACAAGCGTAATATTTGCCAAAACGAGCGCTAGCGAGTTCTGCAAATTACGCGAGTTGAACAATGTTGCTCTTTCCATAACGTGTTCACGTACAACGTTTTATCTAATTCCGCGCTTTCATAATATTTAATAAAATCTTCAATTACAATGATAATATTAAAGTGGATTCAAATGACGTTAGAAGTATTGTTACTATGATGTATTTGCCCAGAAAATTGACTTACTTTAAATAACTGTATCCTTAATAATGTTTTTTTCGATGTTTATAAATCTTAAAATACTATTGAATTAAAATAATGGGGTAATTGTCTGTTTAAATAATGGAATAATTGTCAGTTTTGACAGTATGTTGAAACAGTTACGTGAAGTTTTTACATAGCTACTTTTCATAACTGATATATGAAGGTTATGAAAAATGTGACGTTGCCTAACGTCAAGGAGTGACTTAAAGTGTCACATTTGATGGCGGAATTAGATAAAGGGAGATTCATGAATGGTCAAAAGCGCTCTTATCGTGCGGGTTCAAAGGTCAGTAACCATATGTACCAAATCGACTCCAGTACAAATAAGCGAGGTATATAATGGCGAGACCCATAACAGCGACCCCATTTGAGCGATTTATAAAACAGCGACATAATAAAACAGCGATTGTACAAAAACGCGATATTTATGACCAAACGGAAAGCATAATTTAAAAAAAAGATAAATAAACTCATATACTAATTGAGAGAGAACAAAAAAACAATACTATTAAACAAATCTGAAGTACTAAAATTAAAGCAATTGCCTGGAGATATTCTTTAACAATATTCTTCAAATATTTTTTTTGTATAGTATACAGGGTGATTCATAAGTAATGGGCCAAATTGTAAATCTGCGTTCAGAAGGCCAAAATAATAATATTTTCATTAACAATAATGGGTCTTAGTCTGCTCCTCACTGAGGTACAGGATGTTAAAGCGAAAAAAATAAAATATATTTTTGTTAAGAGATCAGCTACTTTTCTACATAATGACTAGAAAATTGGGTATGAACTAGTTTTAGTAAGGGTAAACAAGAATGTGTGACAGGATTTGAGTTAACTCGTAGATGTCGCCACATGCGCCATATGAATTAGATGAAATCAGCTATTATACAAATTTTTTATCGCTCATTATTTTACAACTTACTCAATTAATTTGGATAGCCCCATCATTTCTGTAGAAAAAAGCTATACTTCTTTGATCTTCAAAATATTAACGATTTTCGAGATATTTGAATTTGACTAATTCACTACACTACATTTCACGGTGGTCGACGTAGCATTAATCTGTTAAGACACAAGCATGCCATGAAATATTGACATTTACCTAACCGTAATTGATAATTGGTAATAATATTAAAATGAAACCATACAAAAATTACGTAATAAAACACATTTATTGTACGCCAGTTAATAAAACGAAGACAGCATTAGAACACACTTGAACTAGGACCACTTACAACTCTTACTATCAAAACCTACTTGTTATAGTTGTGCGAAGTTAAATTAAATTTAAGCCTAATTATGACCTACTGCAAAAGGTTTTCAACATGGCCACCACCAGCATTTATACACGCATTTAATCGTTTGGTTAAGGATTGTCTGACTTTAAAAAATGTAGCAGGATTATTTCGTATTGAATTGGCTGCATCTTGAATTCTATTCCATAACTCGTCTCGTGTGTTTGAGGTGAGTATGACCCGCATGATAAGACTGCATTTGAATATAGTTTTTGAGTCCTCCTCATTCAATAAACATTTTTAAATTAATTAACTTACGATAGTTTGATTCGTTTGACGTCTGGCCTAAGACCAGCGACGATTGGCTTTTTGGTAAAACATCTACACATAGCAGTGTCCATTCTATATGTAATGGGACTATACCAGAATTCGTAATGTCAAAAGTGAGTGAACTCTTCTGTAAAGTAATAAAACAATCAAAATGTTAAATACTTTTTACAGTTTATACAATGATCTTGTAATTTATTTATGGTTCGGAAATTTAGACCTTGCACAAAAAAGATCAAGACAGGGGAATAGTATGACGTCAAAAATTGGACTAGAAGAACCAGTAAGTAATTAATGGAATTGTATCAGTCCCCCGAAACTTCACTCACTGGTCTTGAACACGTGATTGTATATTTTGGGGAATTCAAATTAAACATCAGCCAAAGCAGGAACACAGCAAACTCCTGGTTCAAAAACCCTTGGAGTCACTGACTAACGAGATGTCAAACCTCAGCAGGGGCCAAAATGGAACCGAAAACAAAAAATAGAAACATTACGAAATATTAGCCAACCAAGCCGTAGGAGACTCCACGGCCTGTACTGCTGATGTATACAGGGTGTAAGCTTTGGCATCAAGTTTAATAAGAATTTTTCAATAATACATTCTCACATTTTGACTATACAAGTAACATGCACGGGCATGTTTCTTACCGTACACCACGAGATACTCTAAGTAAACGTGCAAGTCTACCCCTTCATGTTGCCTCTATGTAAATTCTACCATTCAATACGAGCGTCTCGCAACAGTATAAGAATTTGGCTGCCACGCATTTTCGCACTTGGAGATTCACATGTTCCTATCGTGCGACGTTGCCGGTTCCATTGTCGTAACAGACAGGAAACCGTGGGGTGAGCATCCTTTCAAGATTTTTATCCAGATTTATCGAGAAAAGCAAGGAAAATTCTCGAAAAAGCTATTCAGAAGGGGAAGGGTGAATGGAATGGTTGTTTTTCCTCCCCCTTCTTAAGAAATTAACCAAAATCAACAACAAGCAGCACCACATTTGTGTAATTAAAACCTACTAAAAGTTAAAGCGAATGCTTCTTTTCAATTTAGATACTTACATCTTTAACAAATGTATCGGGAAAAATTAATTCTGTCGATTTGCATGTATATACTGCGTAGTCTGAGGCGTACGATGCCAAAAAATTTATTGTTTCCCACTCTTCACAATCCACCATTATTGGTGGTTCTTTATAATCTATTGTCATTTCTAATTGTTCTTTCACATCTCTTTCTAGAGGATTTTGACTATAAATAAAATGGGAAATATTCTATATTTTGAATGTACAAACAAGAATTGTTTAATAGATTAAGCAGTGAGGATGCTGTAGGAAGGAATAGTATATTATACACCAAGGTGGTTGAGACTACGATAAACTTACTCACGGTATGCTGATTTCTACTCCCAATTGCGTCCGAGCCGCGCAGTTACGTCACGCGGGAACCAGAAATTTACACCCACCTCTCACCAGTCTTTCGATTAATTGTTTTTTATGCAATACAAGGTGTTGTTAGCTTTAATTTCAATTTTACTTGAGTTGATTCGTTTATTTGGAATTTTATTACCCACTAATTTACTGTTATTAGTGTTATTTAAAACTGTTTTATAATATAAGGCTATTTTTGTTTTGTAACGATTAAGGGAAATTAATAGGAAAATCAGTTTTCAAAACTGCCTGAAAAAACTGGACAAGAATATGTCAAAATTAACAAATTTCAATAAATGATTCTAAATATAAGCTTTTTCTACTCCTATACTATAAATTATTAATTAAATTCCAATTTTCAGTTTCATAATGATACTCATTATAAAAATGGTTTTCATTATGAAACTGAAAAATTGACCAATAGAAATCTAGATTTTCAAATGACCAAGTAGGCAGACCCAATATTTTCTGTAGAATGTCGGGAAAAGACCAAAATAACTGTCGAGCACCAGACCAAAAATACTTAATGTAAAGGTAAATACATATTTAAACTTATTAATTTTTGTTTACAATAATTTATTACTAATTTTGTATAACAGTAACATATTATATTAGTTTTATGTGGTCCCGTTGGGTGGTTCGAGACCCGGTTTGTGCATTTTTTTTATATTTTTTTTCAAATAAAATTTCTTTTTCGTAGAAAAAATAGTGTATGCAAGTTTCATGTAATGGTTATTAATACACTCGCATTAACCATACGAAACTCGCCTTTGCTCGTTTCGTATCCCAGTGACACCTTTGTTAAGGAGTCTTGTATAATAAATAAAATATAATGGTAAAAATATGAAATATAAAATATTTATAATATAATGGTGTGTTTTAATTTTGCTCACCCATAAATATTTCTGTTTCAAATCTTTTTAAAATATCAAAAATATATATTACCTACATATTTCTACACGTTTTGTACATTGTTAACTCCCAGCATCATTGTACTTGCCAAAAAAAGATAATTAAGTTACTGATAATAAGGTAATATTTCATATTACCTATATCTGAAAAACCATGTCGAATTCAAATATTCATTCATTAAGTGGAAATATGCATGGAAATTAAACACAAACATAGTATTTCCCATATATTTAGCATTGTACATCACCATTGAGATTTCCACATGACGTCACACGCTTTCGGCTACATGCGCAAGAACATACCGTGAGTAAGTGTATCGCGGTTAAGACTATTATTATTGACCGAACACGAAAATTATTTCACGAGTGGCTTTGCCCCGAGCGGAATGGATAGATAGATAGATAATTTATTAGTCTTTACCATCATACACATATGACATAAGACAAGTCAGACACAGTATTTAAAGGTCTGTTCTCACAAGCATCACAGACAGTCTTCGACAATCCGGATTCGGCGCAAAGACCCTAAAACGTTCTCCCGAGAACACTTTAGGGTCTCTGCGCCGAATACGGATTGTCAAAGACTGTCCGTGATGCTTGTGAGAACAGACCTTAAGACTATAGTTTAAACAATTAAAATTAAAATTAGAATTAAAATGTATACAGATAACAGCATATAACAAACATTTGGTATAAACAAGAATATAAATGAAATGAAATAAAATAAAAAGTTACATTTTCAAAGTTTGAAATACACAAAGATCCAAAATTAGGTGAGGAATTAAGAGATGTTACGCCACCTACAAAATTCATCTAGCGAGTAAAAACAATATTGTATTAAAATTTTTTTAAGACTAGTTTTGAATTTTTTGAGATGGTTTATTTGTTTGATATCATCTGATAACCGATTGAAAAATTCACCCCCGGCATATGTTGGCGACTTTTTTAATTGAGAACGACTAAATTCTCTCGTATCGTGATTATGTATGTCACTATTTTTCTGAAGGTTGTTTTTGTTGATAAAAGTATAAATTAGAAGTTTGTAGAGATATATGCATGTGAATGTCAGG
Organism: Galerucella tenella; assembly: GCA_910591685.1. NCBI lineage: Eukaryota > Metazoa > Arthropoda > Insecta > Coleoptera > Chrysomelidae > Galerucella > Galerucella tenella. Next base: position 2,867 of record CAJUYH010006634.1, on the reverse strand, counting down.
ATGTTATTGCATTGCTCTTGAAGGTGCTCCTACAGGACTCCTTGTAGTCTTAGCCAAAGATCAAACGAATAACACACACACTGAAACAAAGCTTGATTTTATAGTTTTACCAAAATTACCTGGTAAATTCTTCTAGCGCAGATTCAACGCAGTGTTCAAAGAACTTTTCTGTTTCAACAGTAGTTTCAGAAGAATCTGTTTTATAATTAGTACTCAGAGAAGATAACAATTGATGTCTATCGTCCCAGCTAAAGCCCGTATCATTTGGTGCCAAAAATGTGATTGGAACGTAGCTGAATTCCACAGGTTCCTGGAAGAAAATTTGGGAATTCTAATGATTAACCAATGAATTATGATATAAATGACCATTCTATGTTCCATTATACTTTGTATTATTTTTGCGAAATCATTTTTTATATTTCTGTGGCTGTAAGGCATTAGGGCGGGTTTATCAATGCCGGGTTAAATCTGTCAGCTACGTAGCCCTCAGCTATCTCTAGCCACCAGTAAAAGTCTCGGTTACAATAGAAAGCGTTTATCAATGCACCACATAACTGACAGCTAGCTAACTGGAGGCTAAGTGTAATTGAGCATTTTACAATCTTGTTCGGGTTATGAACGTGAGTGTAATGTTGTCAGAGTGTGAATTTCTCATTTTAATTTGGTGAAGGAGGATCACCCGTTACATGAAATATACATATTATTAATTCTATTCGCATATTTTGTTATAACACTCTGAATCAAGAACATAGAGGTGAAAGTTATTATTTTTCTATTTTATCGTAAGCTTACTCTGACAACATCGTGGAAAATTTCACTTGTCAGGGTCAAAATTGTGGTACTGTTATTTTTATTTCGTCTATGTTGTGCTTTGTTGAGTTGTTTGCATTTGAGCATGTCCACAAAACAAAAAAGATATCCCAATTTCACGGAGTCAGAGCGACAATTAGGTACTTATAAAAGTAGCCGTTCACCATAAAAGTATAATAGAAGGCAAAAAGACGGATACTGTGACTTGGCGAGAATAGCTGGAATTTGTTGGAGTATCATGGGAACACTAGGTTTAGATAATCGAAACCGAGTAATAAACTCGACATCATCGAGCTCTTCAAAGGGATTTTTCCATTCTTCAACAGTATATGGTCGTCTTTCATACTCTACAAATTCCAATATCTCGCCAATCTTCAAGCTCTTCATCGAAAAGGTCGTCTAGTTCCTCAAGATACATTGACAATAACAATGAAATAAAATACGAACAGAACCTAGATGCTACTACACTATTATAAAAGAATCAAATAAGCTTCTTGATTTCCCTCTAAACGATCATAACACAATCAAATTTAAAGTTGAAATAATCTTTGTTGCAAAATGTAAGCAAACATGAAAAAATCATGACACAGTTGTCATCTATGGTTAGAATAACGGAACACCGCTTTCTCGCATTTAACTGTATGTTCTATGGTTACAAGCAACTTGATAGTGGCAGCTAGGATAGCCGAAAGTTTGACTTTCAGCTAATGCAAACTGGCAGTTGATAAACACTTTGACCAACAGCTAAGATTTAGCCGAAGTCTACAATATTCAACCGAGCATTGATAAACCCGCCCTAAAGCTGCTGAATATAAAATATCAATAATTTTCTTACGTTTTTCAAATCGATTGGAGTTTTCGATGATATGCTAACAAAAATCTCCTTTTTGCTAAGCGGCTTCAAATGTCCAACTGTGGGAATAAAAATCAAATTTGGTATGCTACTTCGTATTTCAAACTTATATCCACATGTTGAAGAATTATTTCTTATTGAAAAATATTTTTTCTGAATCATTTTCAAGGGACCATATCCAAAATCCAACGTATATGTTATATCGTTTTTATTGGATTTCCACCCTGAAGGGTTGAAGATAGGTAATCCAGCTATTGATATATCGCCTCCGTAACATTGTCCATAAAGTTCTATCTAAAAGTGAGCATATATGTATTTAAAAACTCCATAATCATCATCTCCACATCTTCATTGGAAGAGAATGATAAAATAAAACAATTCATTTTGTTTAAATCTTCATTTTATTTGAGCCAATGTTCAATTTTATTTGTGACGCGTTTCGCTAACACAGTAGCTTTATCAAACGAGTAAAGGTATATTCTTTTCACCCTCTAAGAAACTCTCCTGATCTAAATTGGGATTTCATTCATTCGTTCATACGCTTGGGTTGGGCTCAACGGCCCAGGCACTTGAACTGAATCTTTGTACCATTACCCATGTTATCTACCTAGCTCCATTCCAGAAGCTTCGTGTCTTCTATATAGGCCACCAGTTTATCTGGAGGGATCTTCAGTAGTTGTGATATGGTTGTATTATTTCCACTCCAAAGTGCTTCCGTCCGAGTCCTTGTAAGCTCTCACAGAAGCAGAGTATGTGAGTAGGTGTTTCAAGTTCAAATTTTCTGCCCATAGGTTCACTAGCTTTGCCCATCCTGTGCAGATGTTTCCTCAGGGTACAGTCCAGTCACCAAGTCGGTAGCTGTCTTTAAATTTTTCTTACCAAGTTTCAACAGCCTGGACGAGAGCTCCTTATCTAACTTATTCAGTAGACTCTTAGTATGGATGTGTCCTTGTGCCAGCCTCCATTTGAGGTGGTGTTCCTTAACTAGCCAATTCCCGACATCCCCTCTAATGTAATCTTGTATGTATGCATTTTGGGGTGACATTCACTAAGACCTAAAAGATCTATTGTGCCCTTGTGTAATCCTATGTAATTCATTCCCTGCATGCAATCCCATGTGCCGGCACCCATATTAGAGACACTTTGTTGTTTCTTGCCAGCATGTTAAGGGATAGTGACATGCAATAATAGTATATTACGTAAC
>CAJUYH010006633.1:0-19616 GCA_910591685.1 Galerucella tenella | reverse complement strand
CACACTTTATTGGAACACCCTGTATATTTCAAAATATTTTCAAATTACAGTTCAAAATGGAGTAAAATTTGTGGAATAAAAAGATTTTTCACCAAATTCAAATTTTCTTCGATATTTGTCCGAACTCTGTAAAACTTTTTATTAAGAGGCATGCCACTGACCTTTGTGAAATTTCTTCTATCAAGCTCAATAGTAATTTCAGAATCTTGAGCTCTAGGTGGATATCTGTCAATATCTAATAACGATATTTCGATGTCTTTTTGAAGTGTTCGAATATTCCCCTTCTCCGGTCCACTTACGGTTTCTACATTACAAGTAACTCGAGATTTTACATGATTTTTATTTTTCCTCGTTTTTCCGGAAAAGGCAATTGACCAATAATTATTGTTAATAGTTGGAGGAATAAGTTGGAGAAGAGCATCTAAAAGAAAAATATTATTTCAAATAAAATCTTTAATAACCAACCCCTAAGTTGGAATTATATAGAAAACTTTTTTATTATTAATTTTATGAAGAAAAGTTATTCTTCATAAAAAATTCTGGATTATCTTGTATTGTATGCATGTAGAATGTTTAAAGAGTTATATTTATACAAAGCCGACAGTGACCTTCAACACAGGGGCCAATTGAAAAATCGATTTAAGAGGAAAACGATTTACAAGTTCAGGTACAATTATTTTAAGCTTTTATTATAATTTTATTTTGATCGACATGCAAAAATTTCCGACAATGTTCAACATAAAATTCGGGTCACATAAATTGATATCCAATCTCACCTTCTTTCAAGTTGTAATCAATTTTATAAAAACACATCTTCAGTAAACTCAAGGATGACAACGGTCCTAATGAAACTCCAACATTAGTTCTTTCTGTTTTATACACCGCATGACTCCAAAAACAAATATTTTCCACAAACTTGTTACAATCTAATTCTCTCAAAGGGGATATAGTCATTTCAAAAGTCATATTATCTGAATCGAAGTTGACCGTGTCCTCAACAGTTACCACCATCGAGATTTTGTCTATTTCTGGAAAAGACATTTCGATTAGCGAAATAATGAGCTGATAATTCCGAATAGATATATTGGAGGCGTGGGAGATTGTAGTTGATTATTTTCAGGGTCGTGCGGTGATATTTCTCAGGGTGATACATGCCTCCAAACTGCCGCCCCGTATTTTGAATATTTTAAAATAATAACAAATTATTTTCTGATGTTTGCAATCGGAAAAAGTTTAAGTTTTAAATAAAAAACAGACACATAAATATTTTTTTAGTTCTCTCTCCAAATTCCGCCCTTTTGTAATGCCGTCTGATGCAGTCGCCTCCCTGCTTCATAGTACCGCACGGCACTGATTATTTTCTATATTTGGCATGTTCATGGTTATTACTAAAATCGATTTAAAATACTCTTGATAATATTCGTGAAGTCAAAATAAAAATTTTATACTTACTATTGATTTGTTGAAGAAATGTCGGTCTAAAGTAAATCCCTCCGGTAGTACTGTTGATTTGAATATATTCATCAAGTTCAGGAATCCCATTAAAGCGATAAATCAAGCGGTTTTGCTTATTCCAGTCTGCAGTTATTCCACTAAGATTAAAAATAGGCTGAATATAAGGATCGTTCATAAAATCTTCAATACCTTTGGGAATATTCAATTTTATATCCGACATTGAGAAGTACACGCCAATAACTGAAAGAAAAATAATTTGAAAGTTTAGTTTCTCATCGGCTGGTTGTGGGGCGGACCGTAATACGTTTCTTATCCTAGTTGGGATGCATTAGGGAAATTAGAGTTTGAAAATATTGAATATTTATTGAAGTTTAAGGTGTGTCATATCCCATATCTTGTAGATTTTTGGAACTTTAGTTCTTCACGTCAGGTTATGTTTGAGCGACCGGGGGTCGCGACGCAAAAGATCTGACCGTTACGTTACGTTATGTTACGTTGCTTCGTTATGTGTCTTGCTTGCGTGCGTGTGCTCTCTCCTGAGTCTCTCTCTCGTTTACGAAGCAGCGATTCATCTGCTTCGGCCGGGAATCGAACCCGGGCCGCCCGCGTGGTAGGCGAGCATTCTACCACTGAACCAACTAAAGAACTAAAGTTCCTACCGTGTGTCCCGCGACACGTTCTACTTTTTTTTTCACAGAAATTCCGAAATTAAAATAAACTCACATTAAAAAAAAGTTAGATTGCTAGTTATTCATAAAATTAAATAAATAATATCATTGGTTATTATTATAGTATTCACACAAACTTGGTAAATTATTGAAATACCTTCAGAAAATATTCAAATATTTTTTGATGTGTTGGGCTGCTTCATTTATTTCACCAAGTAGTTTTAAAAAATAACTTTTTTGTGTTCAAATTCCAAGATAAAGTTGTTAAAAATAGGTTCAAAATTGTTTAGTCTAACGCTCATTATCTGCGATGAACAATAAATTTTATCATTATTTCCAGCAAAACCATTTTCAGCTACTGGAATCTGAATTTATCTAAAGCTATATATTTTAACCTTTTTTTTTCCCAAGATTTCGTATCTCTTATCTGGATGTATATTTCACTTCGTTACCTTATTTAGATAGATGTGTTCGTGAAAACCATCCCTTCAGGTAATTTAGCTTAATTGCGTTTGAATAAAGCTGTTTTAGAGAAAATATAAAACCTTTTGAAATCAAAAAAGAACTTATAGTGTTTTTAATTACTTTTAAATGTATTCGTTTCAAAAAATAAAACGTTTAATTAACAAAAATAATTAATTTCTTCATTATGTGACTCGTATTTCCTTTAATAATAATAAAGTGCCTTTATTCAAATAGCTTCAGTGAAAAAATAAAAAAAGTCTAGTTCTTGGTGTCTCTATTAATCCTACCCTACTAAAACTAACTTTTTTTCAGTGTACTACTTTTGGGTTTAGGACTAAATATCCTGTCCAAAAATAACCTGCCAAAAAAACCCATCCCGTAATATCCACTACCAAAAAGGGCCCCTTCAAAAACATCTCTTCGCATTTCACCTCAGAGTATTCACCTCAAGTATTTGATGGGAGGGATGAATGCTTTCAAGAAGGGGAAGGGAATACAATAATTGGGTTCACCCTTCTTAAACCAAGTAATAGACTTGTATTTTGGCTCAGATACATTTTCAGTTAGTTAAGGATATTCTTGAATAGGATTTTATTGGCTGGGGCTGGGGTTTTTTTGGTAGGATATTTTTGGACAGGATATTTAGTCGTGCTACCCTACTCTTTTGCTTTAATTTTTTTCCATTGTCTCTACAGACTACAGATCAACAATATCTGTAAGCTTGAATTTAGCCCTAGTGACATTTAAGATTTATGATTATTTGAGACTGAACAGAATAGTTCTCAAACATTTTTCCAGGAACACCCCTATTTAAGGAACATTTTATCAATTGTTGTAATATATTATCTTGCCTGAATCACGTTCCTTCTGGCCATGTAAATACAAAGCTGTCTTTCCACACTGCTAATTCCTCTCAATATGTTCTTTGAGAACTTCACCGGGTAATTTAATAAACACAAAACAAAACTTTCTGTTTACCGTAATAAATCAACCATGATTTTGTCTTCAGTAGTTTTACTTGCTTAGAACTGAACTCAACAGTGAAAAATTCTATATATTGATCGTTGAATTTAAAAGCTTTGCTTATATTAAATTAAGTATCTCTTTATACAGAGTGATTCATTACTAATTGGAATTATTTTAATAGTAGAATCCTGAATTCAAATTATGGAGATTTAACCCAAAACACAAAAATTGGGCAGCTTCATGTTTAACTTAAAATATCTCGAGAAATATTGACTTTATCGTTATGAAAAGAGAGTACTTTATTTACGTAAAAAGTATTGGAGAATCGAAAAATTGTGCTAAAATTTCTATTCCGCCAGTGTCGTAGAATTTGGGAACGATTAACCTGTCACTTGCCCCAGTCGTACGCCTCTGGTAGTAGCCAGAAAGGTTTGTTTAATATAATTTAGTAGGGTGAACACTGTCTACACTTTCTGCCAAATATGAAATGAATACATTAAACAGTTTTAAAGTACTGAGCACAAATAGTTTTCAAATTTTTAAACAAAACACCCTGTAACTAAGAAAGCAGCTACATTTTACTATTAAATTATTTCCAATTAGTAATGAATCACCCTGTATATATGTTTCCCTAAATTACAGAAATCTCTAGAGTGGTGGGAAACCTCACCAGAACTCAATAGTAATTTTTTCACTTCTTTTTTTGGGTTAATTTCTCGCTGTACTGCGTAATGATCAGTTAAATGCAGAATTTGACTTTACCAAGCTATGTTGTTAATCTTTTCATTACATTTTAACACCTTTTGCCGTATTAGTGCTAAAAGGTAGAAACAAAATGCAGAATATCCAAACACCAATCATTCTCAAAATGGTTTCGTATATTACCAATACGACCTGGTGATTCTCGGACGTAGTAATCTAAGTGGTCAATAAAGTGCTATTTTTATTATCAATATAAAGGATTTTATTATTCAAGAAAGCCGCAAAAAGCCAGGAAATTGGAATTCTTTTGCATCATTCTTCGAAAGTATCAATAGGTATTGGAAATAAACAAAACGTGACCACTATGAAAGATGTAAGAAACTGTAGGTGGTTTCTTATTTGCTATTAAGCTTTAAAATACTGGTACAGTTCTTAATATTTTCCTTTGTATATAGTAAGACTAGGAAATGTTAGGTTAGGTTAGGCTTCATGTAATGAAATTATTTTTTCGTGAATCTACTAACATATTATCATGGATCTAACAGTGGCGGCTCCTCGAAGGAGACTAAGGAGGCTCAGCCTTCTCAACAATTTATCCAGCAAATAGCACCAGAAATATTTTGTAGATTATTCTTCATTTTATTTCCCGTTTATCTAAAAAAAATCAATTTCACAATTAATTCCTCGTTTTCACTACTTATTTTATAATCTGACAACAGTGCCACAAGCATCTCTCTCGAAATACGTGTTGCTCAACACTGTTGCCGTTTTTTCTACCAGTCCAATTGCTTATACCGTAAAAAATAGTAGTATATTTTTACAAAAACGTTTTGTGTCCAGCCCCCTCTCTTAAAAAGTCCACGAGCCGCCACTGGGATCTAATAGTCTGAAAAACAACGTTTAAATTACGAAACGTCGAAATAAAAAATTAAAAAATATTATTGTGGTTTGATTCCCAAAAAAAAATTAGAGAAAAAAGAATAAGTAATGCCACAAGGAACTTACAGAAAATACGAATTTTAAGACAACTTCTGAAATTTTTTGGGTAAGTAGAAAAACCCTTTAAAAAGACAAAAATGTATTCAAAAAATATCTTCCATGCAAACATTTTTGCCATACAACTTTTATTTTGGATTTTTCTGAATGAGTAATTGTTTGTTTGCTCTAAATTTCATCACCCAAAATGACTTCAGTGTACTATCGCTATGTGTAGGAGTTTCCTTCGTGATAGAGCGTGATTCAGACGGTCGCAAAATTATGTATAATATAGAGGCATAAGCGGACATCAATTTATTTTACACTGGATAACAAAATAAATTTGATCGTGATAATCAAAATTCCTTAATAATAATTTCATATTTGGCAGGAAGTGTAGACAGTGTACACACTACTAAATTATATTGAACAAACCTTTCTGGCTACTACCAGAGGCGTACGACTGGGGCAAGTGACAGGTCAAACGTTAATCGATGTTTTAGACCAGTGAATTGCATTTAACACGCAAATGAAACTTCAATCCGTGTCAACAATGAGGAACACAACTATTAAATGAACGGATGGATCGAAAACAAATTGTAGTTCTGAAAATATAATCTAAATAAAAGTACCTACAATTTTAATAACATATCGGAAATATCAGAAACAAACAGTACCTAAAAACCTTTTATAACAAATGTTCTATGTGACCCCCGTTTACTTCAATAAGCTTATTAATTTTTTGGCTAAATAATCTCATAACCTTGAGAAATATGTTAGGTTGATTGGCAATAAAATTGGGCAGCTTCATGCTTAACTTAAAATATCTCGAGAAATATTGACTTTATCGTTATGAAAAGAGAGTACTTTATTTACGTAAAAAGTATTGGAAAATCGAAAAATTGTGCTAAAATTTCTATTCCGCCAGTGGCGTAGAATTTGGGAACGATTAACCTGTCGTACGCCTCTGGTAGCAGCCAGAAACGTATGTTCAATATAATTTAGTGGGGGTACAGTGTCTACACTTCCTGCCAAATAAAAATGAATACGTGAAACAGTTTTAAAGTACTGAGCACAAATAGTTTTTAAATTTTTAAACAAAACACCCTGTAACTAAGTAAGCACTTATATTTTATTTAGGTGCTTTGGGTTAAATCTTCATAATTCGAAGTTAGGATTCTACTATTAAAATATTTCCAATTAGTAATGAATCACCCTGTATACACCCATTTTAATTATTTTCCGCACGCTTATGTTAGTTTATTGACATGAATTGCACAACACAAATATTTCGCGTTTCGATAGACTCTGTAATGCCAATGTGCATCCCTTGCGTGGAGCACAGACAGACTAGGGTGACTCATTTTACACAATAAAAAAGATAGGGATGAAAAAGTTTGTAGTTTACGGCAGACAGTCGACTGGTGGATTTCGAAATACGTGGGATGCATAAAAAATGTTTACGACTAGGAAGGAATATAATGTAGATGAAAAAAAATGGACATTTTACCCGCAAAATACTACAATTTGATTACACATCACTTTCATAAAAGGTCAGTCGTAGGCTCGTTGGATGTAAGATAATTAAGTTTAGTAGCTGGGTAGTCGTTTTAAGTAAATGTAGGATGAAATAAACCGTTCCTTATCAACTCTCTTACGTTTAGTTGTACTGACAAAATTTGCAGGCAAGATATATTCAAACCATCTACCTTATAATGTTATTTTATAGCAAAACGAGTCCTTCCAGTCATAATCTGGTCGATATATTTTCCTTTACAATTCTGCTATACAGAATTATATTCTATAAATTTCAATGTGTAGTTAAAATACATAAAAAACATAATAGAGATAGAGAGAAATATCTTTTAAGAATTTCAGTGTTTTTTCGATTTGGCTTGGGTCCCCTAGGATGTCTTTAGATTATGTTGTCGTCTGCTTGTGCTAAATTGGCGAAAATCAACCAGGATGTGTTCAACAGTAAGTGGGCACTGGCAGATTTGACATGAAGTTCTGTTGCTTGAGGTCATGTGTGAGTTTGGTGTGACCTATTCGAAGTCTTCGTAGTATTGATACTTCTTGTCTAGAGAGTCCAATGGAGTCAATATACAGAGGTCTGTTGAGAATAGGCTGGATAGATAGTAGGGAAGTTTTAGTGGAGCTCCAGTGAGTTTGCCACATATATCTTACGAGTCTTTTTGCTTCTGCCTTAACATCCTTGCAAATTTGGATATAAGTAGTAATTGGGGCAGTAGTTGACGCTGTTTTGGCATGCTGATGGCCAGTTCATTTCCAGGTATACCAATGTGTGAGGGTATCCATATAAGGGTGACTGTGGTGTTTAGGGAATAAATATGGTGATAAGAGTGATGGATTTCTTGGACAATGGGATGTTGGATAGATAGGATAGACGCTAGAGAGTCTGTACAAATGGCAACTTTTTTATTGGAATGGTTGATGTACAATTCTCCAGTATGCACACTGCACAAAGGAGGGATTAGGGAAGTGCTGATGAGATTGTGTGCTGTGGTAACTGAGCAACCAACGGCCCAACGTTGGCCCAACGCCAGTATTTTTATGAATGATTTCAAAAAATGATTTTATCATGAGCTTTTTATGTGTTTCGTGTTTATTGAATCTGGATGAATAAGTATTGACCTGAGGAAGGTGCATAATCCAGGAAATGGGTTGGAGAAAATATTGTTTTATGATATTATGAAGGATTTTTTTCTGCTAAAAGACCGATTTAAAGTGAGCTTTGTATTTTTTGTAGTGAAGCAACACCACAGCTATTCATATAACCCTAACATTTCAACTAGCAAACTCGAATAGCTTTAAAAATACTCTAAATTCTTGAATGGGAACTAATTTATTGTAAGTCATAAATCAATCTTTCCGCATTACATCAAAAAGGCGTAACTTTTCAACCGAAAATTCACCAAAGAAATCAACAAATCCATAATTAAATCGGGAGTGTTATCTATCAATGTGTCTCTTAATTACTATGCAAGTCATCTTATATCAGTTACAATTTAACTGTTTCTAAATCCTAAACCATCATACTTACTCATTTTAACCCAGTTTTAAATTGCGACTTTGTAACGAAAACGGATTTTACATTAAATGTTTATCATGAAAATGATACAAGAGCTGTGCTAAAATAATTCATCAAACACAAATAAGTTTTAAAATATTCAACACTTCGGCTCTTCCATCTTACTGAGAAAAGTGGACTGAAAGCAATTAGAAAATACATTCAACATAAAAAGACACTTAGACAACCGATTGATTGAAAATGTAGCAGTGGAAACAAAATCAACAATTAAAAGACAGAAAAGAACGTATTAAGAGCAGGGGTTAAGTGTAGATATTGAATAAATGTTAGAAGAGAGATGGGCAAAGTACACAGGTCACCAAAAATATTGTACGAAAGTTATGGTTTGACAAAGCGGGTTGAATAGACCATGATGGTCTTACAATATGTGTACCTAGGTACATCTTCTGTCTATTGATTTTGATTGTTGTCAAGTTTAAAATAAAATTAATCGGAAAAAGTAAATGGTATGATAAATGCCTATGTGCTGGTAATCGTTGGATAAAACAAATGCAGATCAATGATTAATCCACCTAAATCATTTTAATCAATATTATTTACAAAGCATTATCAATAGATATATAATTTGATAATAATAATAGGATTACTAAAGCTAATAAAATAACAGAACACTAATACAAATAAAAATTTATCATGAAAAACGTAATTAATAAAACAATGTATGCTACTTCACAACCATCACTAAGAAAAGAAAACTCAACCTCAAAACCATAAAACTTGATGGGAACGAGATTGAATGGAGACAAGTAGTCAAGTATCTAGGTTAAACTCTAGACAGTAAGCTCCAGTGGAACAAACACAAAAAGGAGATTACATACAAAGTAAAAATGGCTCTAATGGTGAGCAGAAATCTGACAGGAAGAAACTGGGGTTGTAACCCAAAAATCCTAAGCTGGATGTGCACTTCCATAGTGAGTAGTAGAACTAGCCTATTGACGACGAGAGAAAACCTCTCCAAAATTCAAAGACTAGCCTGTAAATGCATTGCAGGAGCAATGAGAACATGCCCAACGGCAGCCATGGAAGTGATTCTCAACCTCACCCCTCTACATATGGTGGTGGAAAGCGTTACAGAAAGAACAAGATACAGACTAAGTAGAGAGGAAATCATTAAAAAAACCACTTCCTCACTTCTTACTCTTCTTAGAAATCAGACAACCTGGGACATGCCACAAGACGGTATGATGAAAAAGCATAACACACAACTTTTGTATTCAAAAATATAAAAATAAAACTTATATAGCAAAAAATTGGATATCTTTATGTTTTTTGGTAATTTTTCTTTCTACGACTTCTTCTTTCTCTTTTCCATATTCATTTGTGCGGCTATTATTAAAATATAAATTAAATCTCGCATTCAAACAACGTAAAAAACGTTTACTGACCTATTAAAACAAATTTTAGTATCTGCATCGTTATTTTCACTGACACGCAACTCTATCACTACCCACACGATTTTAGAATTCACACATTGCGTGCTGGAGCTAATTCTTCGACAAGAAAATTATTCGTTGGTAGGTACAAAACTGAACTTCATGCTTTCATCGTGCATTAAAAATACAAAACTAGAAAAAATATTGAGAAAGAATATTTCTTAACTAGCTAATGCTTTTCCCAAATGGTTGTAGGAAGCCTCACAAAGTATATGATTTGATAAACAGACAATGAAGCATAGCAGTAAAACAAAATTTGTTTATAAATTGAACATAAGAACAATAAATTATTAAACATCTTCGAGGCCACAATTCAGCAACAGCGACTGAAGAGGGCAAAACTTTTCGAGCTCGTATAAAAGATCCAGTATTATAAAGCAGAGAAAAATGTGGTAACAGTACACAATAATCTTAATACGCATCTAAATAATTTTTCTCAAACTTACTATAAAAATATAAACACGAAAAACTTACCAAATTGTGTTTGCAACACAAAAAAAATCCACAAACAACATCCGTCCTTAATGTCCTTCATATTTTCAGTTTTTAAACCTGAACTGTAGTTATTTACGTCATAACAAAAAAAATATCAGTCTACAAATATTCAAGAGTCACGCGATCACAAAATTCACCGCTAAAACAGAGCTTAGCGTGCTCTAAAAAGCTTCAACAAGGCTTAAAGGTATGTGAGACAGTGGATGGAGCGTCGCAACGCTGAAAGTCGAAGCGTCCCTTTACAATATCCTGAATCCCAATTGCGCTTGTCCTCGCTATAGAGACCGTTTCGAGGAATAAACTTTTAGTCTGCGGTTCGTGCAACAGGATTTAGCTATTACGGCGTAAACAATTTTTTCATATTTGGAAACAGAAGTTTAAATACCTAGTTCCAAAAAAACATAAAAGCTGTCGAGTAGTACGAGGATCATCTAAAAGCAATATGAGCAGCCGCTTCTACCAATCACAAGAAAACTTTTTACTTTTAACAGTAATAATAATATTAGTAGACTCCGTTTCACATAACAAGAACTCACTAGGTTTAGGCTTTGACCGATAATGATCTGCAGCTTCTTCTTCTTTATCCTTTATTGGGTAATATTACAGGGATAATTTGCTCAGAAAACACAGGGGAGATATTCTCGTCTTGATCTAGGCAATCGAATATCTCCAACTTCAAATGGTGTCACTCGAACTAGAACTTATGTAGACTAAACTAAACTAAATATTCCGTATTTCTGTAGTTATCCTGTCTTTGAGGTCTACAATGCTAGTTGGTTGTGTTACATATACTTTGTTCTTGAGATAACCCCACAGAAAAAATCTAACGGCGTAAGGTCTGGCGATCTAGCTGGCCATTCAATAGCACCTCTCCGTCCAATCCATTTATTGGAGAAGATTTCATCTAAATAAGTTCTTACCATTAAAGCATAATGGGGTGTTGCCTCGTTTTGCTGGAACCAAACATTTTCATTCGGTAAGCTAGGATTTATTGCGTTGGTATATAAGTTTGCCAATGCAGGAATAACTTCATTTCTAAGCATTTTTAAATATTTTTAAGCTATCAAATTTCCATCTATAAATATAGGACCAATAATATGGTCGCCTATGATACCGGCCCAAACGTTCACCTTTTGAGGGTACTGAGTATGTGTCTCACGCATCCAATTAGGATTCTCTGCTGACCATTATCTACAGTTCTGTAGGTTTACCTCTCCATTCAATGTGAATGTTGATTCGTCAGAAAAAAGAATGGTACCAAGAGCTATCTCATTTCTGTTCAGCTTATTCATCAATCTTTCGCAGAAATCCATTCTACGATCTGGATCGTCTTCTGCTAACTCCTGCACAAAAGTTAGTTTGTAGGGATGAAGTTTTTCTTTATGAAGACATCTTAGAACAGTTGTATGACTAACATTATTTTCACGGGCAATTTGACGTGTACTTAAAGCTGGATTCTCTTCGACACTTAACAAAATATCCACTTTCACATCATCTTCAACGAAGTGTGGTTTTCTTTTCAATGGTTTGACATGTCCAAGTTCTCTGAATTGAGCATGAATTTTAGACAGAGTACTTTGTGAAATATTAGGTTATTCGGGATACTTGTGATTAAATAAGTTTGCCACTTCAACTTGACTTCTACAGTTATCCTCGTACCCGATCATCATTAAAATCTCAATTCGGTGAGTCTCAGTTAAATATTTCATTGTTATGTCACTTTTTCAGTTAAAAACTGTCAACACATCTACCACTGACAGAATAGAAAACAATCCACATTATTTACCGATTTTGTCTAATAATTGGCGTTTTTAAGCAATTTTTAGGTATTTATGATAAAATTCATGGGCGTAGCAGGTTTTGTTTAATATACAAATACGTCTAATAATTGGTGAGTTTAGATTTTTGATAAATCCATATTTAGCTAATTTAAAAAAGTACCAATATTTCAAGTGTAATAAATTATTAATTTTAAAATTCCACCCTGTATAATTCATAATTGACAATACAATATTTAGTTTGTTGGAATTGGTTCATTAAGAGGATTTCAAAAATATGCAAATATACAGGGTGTTTCATTAAAAAAAAACAACACCGACTATGGCATACTTGCGTGAATCACCCTGTACATTTAAATTTATGTTTACATAACGCACAACTCAATTCAAAAGTTGAAGTGTCTCTGCAATTTTTATAATTTTCTAAAACAATGACATAAAGTATTTTATTCCATAAGTGGTTTCCACACTGTATATACCAAAATTTAGGGGCTCTTCTTATGTGAAACGGAGTCTACTGATTCATTCAAAATCACAATATCGAGGAACTGTTAGCTTAAATTACATAACTATCTACTTTCATGTTGCATCAATTAAAAATGATATCTTTTCGGAAAACAAAGCTAATTTTAATATGTGACAGTTGTACATCTAACCGATAAATTTTTATATCCTATCAATTTATTTACATTTACCCGTATCCCATGCAGAACGATATTATCTATACATAGTAGTCATAGTAATTGTTATTTTGTGAAATTTGTAATAGATATTTACGATATAAGTGTCATAAAGCTTCATATTACGAAATGAGATGGGAAATTTGTCAAACGAGGCCGTCAGGCCGAGTTTTCGATGCGAGTATAGTACAATATTTTACCTACTACCAATAATATTAATTATTTACTCAAAATTAGTCAATATTCGTGAAATTAATGATATTAGAATAATGTAACAAGCAAGCATTGCGCTTATTGTTGATTTATTTTGCGAACTGTCAATTTTGACGCGTTCACTTCAGTTTGGTATAATTGTATCGACATGAGTTCCGACTATGAAAGTGTGGATTCTGATATAGAATTTGCTGCAAATAACGCAATAAAAACCCTAGTAGCCGCTAAATTCCGCAATAGATACGAAAAAGAATATTCGAAGACTGGTATGCATTCTGCAAACTGTCAACTTTGACACGTTCATTCCAATTAATTTTAATTTACCGCACTAGTACGGTAAAGTCAGTATCGTAATGTTTGATATTACATATTGGTAGTAGGTAAAATTAATTTGTTTGTTTTCTATTTTTTATGTATTAAATTCATCTTTCTTGTTTGATAAATAAAAATCTTTTTAAAAACAAACATTTTTGTGTGAAAAATATCAATTTCGTGAGTATCTACTTATCCTTTTTAAATAATTGAGACTGTGAGAAATGCACACATTTATAACGTCACATTTATTTGCTCTGAAAATCTCTACCTACCCTTGCTTTTTGTTTTAATATTTATCTTTTTAAAATGATTAAATTACCTGGGAGGTAATCAAATTAAATTACAAACCCATTCTTTTAATTATAATAAAAGCACTGCAGCGTCTATTATTCTTATTACTTTAATTTCTTCGTTATGGTAATTTTTTGGGAACTTGATGTATTTGTTAGATAAGTAAGAGACTAATCCTGAATAGCTTCAGTGCGTGGTTACATGTTAAAAAATTTTAAATCATCTAAACAAAAATGAAGCCTTTTATGATGAGCTAGTTAATCAAACAACAAAGACAGTATTTTTTGTACACCCTATATATTCTTTCATGTATTATTCCAACAATAATATTGGAAGTGGATTGCTCTAAAATCAGCTCTGTTCCTGGTATTTAGGTAGGACAATCAAGGACGAATTCATGTCTATATGCGTGGGTTTTTCGTTCCATGGGGATGACATGAGATAATTACTGGAATTTTTAGTTTATAGTGTTGATGCTTCAAAAATATCTTCGACCATAGTTTCAGCACGTGATATTTAAATGTTAATTAATTTGAAAACAATAAATTGGATTATATGGTATATATAGTAGCTTTATTTTTCCTCCCTTTCTTCTGCTGCTAGTTATTTGTGAAATATTGTAAATTTGTATCAAACAATCATCAATATTGAACTTAAAAAAAATATAAGACTAAATGTATCGAAGTAATTATCCCTAATAACCTAATTATTTCGAACATCTCGTCTAGTTATCACAAAAACAAGGATGGTTTGTATAATTGTTTCTCGGAAATTAACCCTATACTAGAACAAAAAATATGTCAAGGCAGAGATAAACAGATATCAACTATATTCGCATTCAGTTAATAATTTATCTTATTTTAACTGTAGGTAGATATATACAGGGTGATTCATTACTAATTGGAAATAATTTAATAGTAGAATCCTGACTTCATATCATATCTCGAGAAATATTGACTTTATCGTTATGGAAAAAGAGTACTTTATTTACGTAAAAAGTATTGGAGAATTGAAATATGGTGCTAAAATTTCTATTTCGCCAGTGGCGTAGAATTAGGGAACGATTAACCTGTCACTTGCCCCTGTCATACGCCTCTGGTAGTAGCCAGAAACGGTTGTTTAATATAATTTAGTAGGGTGTACACTATCTACACTTTTTGCAAAATATGAAATGAATACATAAAACAATTTTAAAGTACTGAGCACAAATAGTTTTCTCAAATTTTTAAACAAAACACCCTGTAACTAAGTAAGCAGCTACATTTTATTTAGGTGTTTTGGGTTGAATCTTCATAATTCGAAGTCAGGTTTCTACTATTAAATTATTTCCAATTAGTAATGAATCACCCTGTATAGGAAATTAATGATAAAGTTGCAAAATAATCATTTAAAATTGGAAAAATCTTCTAATATGAATCATGATATATTTTATCCATCAAATATTAAATTTTCAACCACGCATTCTGTATAAAACTTATTAAAAATGATTTAGAGCAAGCACTGGTAATAAATGATATAAAGATAAAGCTGCCTCACATTTTTCAGATATTTCAAATGGGACGTTCGTAGAATACAAAATACCCATAAAATTAATTAAACGCAACCAAAGGAGAGCTCAAATATTTCCGCGTAATAATATATGTGAAAACGCATAGCTCTATCTGTAAATGATGTGCATTAAAATATCTTCGAGTACCATATATATAATATATAGTACAGGGTATGGCATACCTAAGGATTATGTAGCTCCTCAAAGAAAACTTTATTTGGAAATCAATAATGCTGCAATGATGCAGATAACTTTAATTTAATAAAAGAGTTTGAAATAAAGTGTTGCCTTTTTATTATAGTTTATTTTGTATAGGTATACATAGAAACATCCGATTTGTCTCGTTTATCTCCGCCCTTACTTGTTTTATTAGTTTCCCAATGTGGCTAACGCGACTACAGCTAATGAAAAGACAGCATACAATTTCCTTAGTCAAATATTTACAGTGAAAGGGCTTGTTAGCGAGAACGTAGATGAAGGGAAAATAGGAATCACGTTCCAATGACAAAAAAAACATATTAAGTATTTGGTTACATTAAGCCGCATGTTTTTATTATCATCAACATTATAAGAGAAGAGGTGGTATCTTTTATTTTGTAAATTAATTTTTTCAACTCCGTTTGCTCCATCTAGTTAGTAATATGACATTGGAGGCCCTAGGCAAGGCTTTTCGAGCAGCCCCTACAACCGGGATGTATTTTCTAATATTTAACCGAAAATGGCAAGTTTTAAGATTTTTTGAGGGTTATCTTAAAACAAATTGAACCTCAACTTGGCAACATTGAAACTTGCACAGCATTGGCGCGCAGCTTACTTATACGATCTACAAAAATGATTTTGCCTTGCGGCTCCCTAGTACCTGCGGCCCTTGGCGGTTGCCTAGTCTGTCTAGTGGTAACTCCGCCACTGTTAGGAAGCATTTAGTATTAAGGGGCATCTACCAAATTCGACCTTGCACAATTATGCTTTGTATATTTTTTTGTTTCCCTACGTCCTCACGTTTAAGTTCACATAACGAAAATTTTATTAGAAATATGAAAGCTCCGCAACATGTAGGTAGCCAAGCGATCCAAGCGGATTTTGGTTCACGTACTACTCTGTAAGCTTCGTCAGTACTGAACTGGGAGACCGGCGAGCGTTGTATCAACAATAGAACGGCACGCGACTACCGAAGCAGAGAGCATTCATAGAAGGATAGAAAAGCGAGAGATGGATTTTTATCCGATATTTTAGTGGTAGCAACCGAATTTCAATAAGGAATTGTACGGTCATAAGTAATTTGAGGATTCTGAGATTTTTATATAGTATTCATAAAGCTTCAAATTAGACTTCTTATCAATTAGTTTTTCCATTTAATCCATATTTAATTCTTTACAAGGGCTCAAACTTTGCTTAATATTTGTAATTACCTCATGATTCGTATTTTTTTCAACAAAATTTGGTTAGCATTTCAAAGTTGTTGAACTCTAAGCTCAACATTAATCTACATGATATATTTTTTTCTTAATTTTCAATACATCCATTACCTCAAAATTCTTTGCCAAAAATACTTCGATATTTTGTCAAATCGCTGCCGATAGATTCCCCTTGAAAAGTTATACTCAAATATACATAAAAAAACTGTACATCTATACCAACATTTCGAATTGAGAATCTCGGTTTTTTTTAAGCTGGTTAATAAAAACTGATTTTAGTTCACCTAATTTACATTTCAAAAAAAAAATATGTTAGAGAATAACTTCAAATTAAAAGTTCTTTTAGAATTTGTTAGAGAACTACACTGGCTAAAATAAATGCTCTCGTTACGTGACAGGACCGACACATTCCCGACCGGCTGTCTTCATTGAATTGACCAAAGTCTAAGGATAATCAAAGCACTGCAAATGAATTGGGGTTCATTAACCTTACCTTGACAATTTGACGTAGGTAATTGGATACAAATTCAATAAATATATTTTCAAAGAAATAGTTTTTAAATATCCATATCGAATTGCGTTATACCTGATGATGGTGTTAATATAGTCACCTAGGTATTATACAGCTAATAATTATGCCGAATATTACCCTCCTGTATTAGAAATCTCATACGAAGTGGAAACTTATCGCGATAAGATGTCGCTAACTATCGAAAAGATTCCGCCTGTAGGTCCTATAGTAACGAGTGTTAAAATTTCGCATTATTTGTCATTGTGACAGATGTCAAATTTTAAAATTCGTTGAAATGTCACGATTTGGACAAGATTATTTAGGTTGTATTCAAGGAAAAGTGACCATAAGTAAACCCAAAAATATAATAGGTACTTTTATTTCTTCCACTCGAGAAATATTCTACCGAATTACACTCGTGCATCAAAATAAACCTGATAATTTTTTATTCAAGTATGTTGTCAGTAAAAACTACATTCGGTTATTTTCGTATTTTGTTAAAAGGGCCCTCCTCCTTCGGAGTCTTTCGCAAAAATATGAAAATAAACTCATGCAGTTATTAGACAATATGCTTTTATCAATTTGTCGCTGGACGTCTTAAATTGACAAGCCGTAGTCGTCGTGAATTTAGAGTGAACCTAGATAGACCTAACACCAAATATTACATTTCGCATTTGTTGCTTAGCAGCTTGCCTAGCAGCCGATGCAAAAATGTTGTCGTAGAAAAACAGTATTTTGGCACAAAATTTCATAGCCTAATTACTATTTTCAAGGCCCTCTCTGTTAATTTTTCTTTGTCAAAAAAGACAAAAGTACATACATCAAGCATTTTTTTCCTCAAATATAGGTAACTATACCACTGGATTCAGAATTATCACAAATTTAAACTAGCAAAATTTTATAATAGTATATTATGTAACGTGTGTGGTAAGAAGCATTTTACGCACGAATGGAAAAGTTACGCACGATGCCTCGTAGCGGCGAGTGCGTAAAATACTTTACAACACGAGTTACGTACTATAATTTACCTACGACCTACTTGTACTTTTATTTTTTATAAAAAGGATAAGAAATAACAGTTACATAATTAGAGGTGCTTGGTAAACTCCATCTCTATTACTCTATTACCAATGAAAGAAGCACATTAAAGAACTAACGTTCAATCATTATTGATATATTTTTGATAATCGAAAGTCCATTTTTCAATTGTAATCAATACAATAGCTCTTTGGGCTTTTCATAGTTAAACGTGACCATAGCAAATGTTTTCAAATAGTAAATTTTGAATAAAATGGCGACGGCTATTGACAGTTGCTAGGGAAGCCGTGCGATTTACTTTACAGTGCGTAATAGACGTCATTACATTGATACCGACTGTGTGTTATTGACTGTTTACAGAGGGGGTCGTAGGTAAAAAAATATTTATTAACGACAAAGTTAACATGAATTTGGAAAAAGTGGTAATTTCATTAATTTTTTACGTAGAATGTAGAAAAATTTTAAAATTGGCAACATGGTAAACAAAAACAAGGACTCCAACATATTGCACAGTAAAAATTAATAATGCTTAATAGTGCTTCCAAACAAAATGGATCACACTGTATAAAAAAATTTTATGTCAAAGATTTGAAGGCATACTTTGGTACATATTAAAAGTTTCAAATATCTTTATTATTTATACAAGGAAAAGGTGTGAAAGAAAACTATTTAAAAACTCGTGAAATTCTAGTAGTTTAATTTTTAATTTGTTGTTATATTTTAAAAACTGGTTTTTGTAACATGGATCAGCTTCGCACCATTCAACAACCTCCCAAATGTTTCCAGTACTCCACCAAAAAGAATTGAGTCGCTTCTTAAGAAAATCGGTCATTGTAGAAGAGAAGTCATCAGTATTTAGTGCAGCTGGAATTCCTTCAAGTCCAGTTCCGAAAAGTCCCAAGTCATTTGTGGTCGTCTTAAAAAATAGACAAACACAAAACTCAAATGTATTCGATGAGGGTAAAATCGGGTGATTTAACAGGTGGAATAGGGAGGAATATATTTATTTATTTATATTTGCAAATAGTTTATTAATTATTATACATCATTTCTTATTTATATATTATTTAGGTACATCGTACATCTCTTTAACTGGCTGCAAAATATTTTGTATTCGCTCACATCTAACCTGTAGTAACCTCATATTTCGGTACTGAAACGAACTGGAATTACAGAAATTACAGATTCCTATAATCTTACGTTTTATTCACTCCACACTTTTGTAATAATCTTTATTTTTCAGTTCCAAAACAACATTTTCCGCAGCCTAAAAAATATAAATCCAAAGATATAATGTCAATTCGATATAATTATATTTACACATAAAATAAAAAATAAATACAAAAACTAAAAACGAACTACTGAACAAAGTAAGAGAACAAGACAATATTCTTATCTGAAATTGTTCTGATTAAGAAGTTTCAGATTTCTTTCTCAAACAGAGCCATTTTCATAACTTACTTTAAAAATACTTTACGACTTTAAGACTTTAAACCAGTCCAGTGAGTTTCATAAAACTACTTTAGTCGTTAAGTCGTTTTACGTCACTTTAGAA
>CAJUYH010006632.1:0-19618 GCA_910591685.1 Galerucella tenella | reverse complement strand
AAGATATAAAGATATAAAGATATAAAGATATGAAGATATGAAGATATAAAGATATAAGGATATAAAGATACACATAGATTCAAAAGTTTTGCATCACCCTAAATCTCCGAAAAAAAAATGTGTTCATTATAAATGGATCAGATATTAATCAAATAATTAGTTTCAATAAAAAACGTGTATATTTGTCAAACATTTTTATTATCCAATAATAAACTTGCTAAACATAAGAAGTATTCTTAGAAATTGAATAAATTAAATACATATTGATTCTTTTTGAAGGAAAGGTTAAGTGAGAACCTGCATGAGAACTTTTAATAAAGAGTATTTCCACCTCTAGAAATCATGCAAGGTTGAAGTCGCCTGCCCATGCTGTTTACCAAATTATTGATATTCTGTTGAGGAATATTTCGCCATTGTTCTTGGGCCGCATGAACAAGCTCTTGTACACTCCTGGGTGGATTTCTGCGTGCTGCCACTGCCCTGGCAAGCATGTCCCAAGCATGTTCTATGGGATTCATGTCAGAAGATAGGGCAGGCCAGTTCAAACGATTGATCCCTTCAGTTTCAAGATACTCATTTACAGCTCTGGTTCGATGAGGTCGGGCATTATCGTCCATAAAAACGAAGGAATTGCCAACAGCTGCGCGCCATAGTCTCACGTGAGGATGTGGAATCTCTCTGAGATACCTATCACCAGTCATCGTTCCCTCCACATGAATTAATTCTGTGCGATCATTTAACATGATACCAGCCCAAAACATAGCACTTCCTCCTCTGATGGGCGGCACGGGGCGAGCAAGGGCAAGCTGAGCAACTCTCGTTGGATCCCGCCACACACGTATTCGATGGCTATCTTGTACCAAACAAATCCTTGTCACCGAATTCCAAAATTCTTCAGGCAAGGCCGCGTGTTCTTGAGCCCACTGTAGTCGGCGAACTCTGTGCTCAGGTTGTAGTCTGGGCAATCTTATTGGTCGGCGACACCTCAAACCTGTCGCAAGTATTCGTCCTCGTAATGTCGAGATCGATACTTGAACTCCCAACACATGTCTCATATCTCTTTGGAGTGCTGGTTTTGCCATGGTCGGGTTTCTTCGGATAGTTGAGTGGATATAGCGGCTCTGCCGCTGATTAGTAACACGCCTTCTACCGCTTCTAGGTCTATCACGGAGAGAATTGGTCTGGAGATACCGGTTCCATACACGAGACACATCACTTTGCCAAACGCCAACTCTGTTTGCCACGAACCTTTGAGAATGACCTTCTTCAACTGAAGCCACTATTCTTGCACGGTCAATCTCACTTATGACTTGACGATTCATGTTTGCACTTAAAATCGTAGAAATCAAATGCCTTGAATGTTAAAATGATCGCACTAGAAATGTTATCTTACAAAAAAACTGTAAACATCTGTATATTGCAAAAAATATGGAGCATATTGAAATGGTAAAC
Organism: Galerucella tenella; assembly: GCA_910591685.1. Taxonomy (NCBI): domain Eukaryota; kingdom Metazoa; phylum Arthropoda; class Insecta; order Coleoptera; family Chrysomelidae; genus Galerucella; species Galerucella tenella. The sequence continues at coordinate 18,166 of CAJUYH010006632.1, read as the reverse complement.
ATTGATAAACAAGCCAACAAAAAATTGTTAGCGCAAAAAAATTCCTTCGCATTCGAAGAAGGTGATGCAAAACTTTTGAATCCATATGTATAAAGATATAATGATATAAAGATGAAGATATAGAGATATAGAGATATATGGATATATAAAGATATGAAGATATATGAGAATATAAAGATATGAAGACATAAAAATATAGAGGTGAGGAGATATAGAGATATGAAGATAGTGTTCGAATGAATGTGAATATCTTCTTTGTGAGTCATAAAAAAGCTTGAAAATATTCGCCCACGTGCCTAGAAATCTGTTAAGATAATGTGTTTATTTTTGGTGAAAGCATTTCCACATCAAAACAATAAAATGACCGAGCATTAACTAATGCCAAGCTTATTACTAACTATAATAAAATACTGATGAAGTTTTCAGCATAAAAAGGAGTTGGTTAAGTTTCGACTTCATGTTTCTTATAACGTCGAAAGTTAGCCAGCTCTTAAAACTTCCGTTTATATTATTTAACAATTCTCTTGAAACTCTATTATCTTTCTTAAAGCTACCGAAAATTGTTCGCAATGAATTTTACATCAAGAAGTTGGATATTTGTTATCTTTGCATCTAAATAAAACGACGATATAGTATATATTAAGATAAAAGCTGGAAATTTGTAATTTTATAGAAAATAAATTGTGAAAAAACCTCAAACGTAGTAATGAACAATGGGCGTTTTCAATTGAAGATACTCCGAATATCATGTGACAGCCTAAAACTGAAGAGACAATGAAATTACTTTATAAAGTCAACATTTCAAGAAATAACAAACATCTCACTAACGACTAACCAAAATAAATTCAAGGTATTTGCATTTACTCGATTCACTCAACGCTGTTTTTGTATTTCCGTATTCCAGTTTGATTTCCACTTGTTCCTGTTATCCTTTCTCCATGAGGAGATGTATAGTTCGACGTTCATTTCAATACGCATGAATTATTGTTTCTCTCGTTGTTCGAAGTTCATGATAGACGATAGGTAGTTTTAAATTATTCCTGTTTTGTTTCAACACGGGTATTCTACAGATCTCTGAACCGATTCGATGGTAAATATCCTTTCAGAGATGGAAAGGTCAAATGAAAAGGATAGTGTGTATTCTATAATTCAACTGATGTTTACTAAATAAATAATCACTGAATGTGGAAGATTCAATTGTTCAACTAGATTTTAGGGAGCGTGTGGAAACCACGTAATTTCCGTTGGAACAATTGAAGTTACCGCGAGGAACCGAATCAAAGATTACATAATAAAAATATAAGATGTTTCACTCCAGGGCGGTTTGATTCAAGTTGCTGTCCCAAACGGACGCCGCTCTCATAAATTATGTTTACGACTCGCTTTTGTTGTCAATAACGAGACCGCTAGATACCAGATAAGTTCGAAAAGCTTATTTCATTTTAAGCTATACAGGGGTAATTAGAGAAATATATATTTAAATTAGTAGGATTCTTTATCACAAAGGTTTATTTTTAAATGTTAATTATTCTGAAAAATGTTCGGGATATGAATTTGAAAACTGTTTTTCGCATATTTTCCTTGTTGTGCTTGTGTAAATCGCATAATTCGTATAATTTTGTCTAATACTAGCAAAATTTAAGGGGAATCTATCGGCAGCGATTTGACAAAATATCGAAGTATTTTTGGCAAAGAATTTTGAGGTGATGGATGTATTGAAAATTAAGGAAAAAATATATCATGTAGATAAATGTTGAGCTTAGAGTTCTCATCGAATAAAAACTTTGAAATGCTAACCAAATTTTGTTGAAAAAAATACGAATCATGAGGTAATTACACATATTAAGCAAAATTTGAGCCCTTGTAAAGAATTAAATATGGATTAAATGGAAAAACTAATTGATAAGAAGTCTAATTTGAAGCTTTAAAAATACTGTATAAAAATCTCAAAATCCTCAAATTACTTATGACCGTACAATTCCTCATTGAAATTCGGTTGCTACCACTAAAATATCGGATAAAAATCCATCTCTCGCTTTTCTATCCTTCTATGACTGACATTGTCTCTCTGCTTCGGTAGTCGCGTACCGTTCCATTGTTGATACAACGCTCGCCGGTCTCCCAGTTCAGTACTGACGAAGCTTATAGAGTAGTACGTGAACCAAAATCCGCTTGGACCGCTTGGCTACCTACATGTTACGGAGCTTTCATATTTCTAATAAAATTTTCCTTATGTGAACTTAAACGTGAGGACGTAGGGAAACAAAAAAATATACAAAGCATAATTGTGCAAGGTCGAATTTGGTAGATGCCCCTAAAGACAAAAATTGAGGATTAAAAAATATAGGACATGAATGTGAATCATATTTTCTCAAAGTTGTTAGTGCTCTACATAATTGATTGAAACGTTTGTATATCTGCTTCAATTATCCAATGCTTGACTTTTATGGTGAATTATACATCGTTATGTTTTGAAAGTTACTCTTACTGATAGTGTTCCACATTCAGCATTAGCATATCCAAATGTTTTCATTGCATAACCAGTCCCGTCTAGCCAACTAAATAGAATTGTTGACCTGGGATTGATTGAAATTTTTGAAATCCTGCCAGCATGCGCTTTTACATATTATAATAATTCGATTTCCAATGGAATTGGATACCGTATATTTACGTAGGCTGCTGGGAGAAACGATTTATTTTTTTAATTTCAATAATTCAGAGAGTAGACGTGCTGAAATGAGGCATGATTACACATTATCTCTCTACTTTGCTATTGCTGTGCTCTAGTTTTTAGACAGAGCATTGCCAGATTGATGCATCCAAATTGGGGCGTCAGGTCAGGTGGCGTCAGATCAGGTGAATGAGAAGGATATTCGAAGTCTGTTCCCCGAGAAATTATTCTATTATCGAAATGCTGACGGAGTAAGTCTAAGGTGCGCACAGCTGTATGGCTCGTTGCATCATCTTGTTGGAACCATTGTGTGCGAAACTGTAGATTTCGTGCACGGCAAAAGTTATTTAGATCTCTCACAAAAGGTATAATAATTTTCTCTCTATAACGCTCTTGGTTGACAGTAAGTGGATTCTGATTATCATCTTCAACGAAATAAGGACCAATCATTCCATGACCAGATACCGCGCACCAAACGGTAACTCGAAGACTGTGGAGTGGTTTCTCTACAATGACATCAGGACGTTCAAATCTAAGGAATCTGGTTGTTTGTCGATTAATATAGCCGCTAAGATGAACGTGACTCTCGTCCGAAAACCATATGTTTTTCAAAAACTCGAGATCTTCGTAAATTAAACTCAACATGCGACCACAGTAAATTTCTCTTGCACGTTTGTCCGCAGCATTTAGTCTTTGTCCAACTTGAATACGGTATGGATAACCACCAATTGATTTGAACATGCGACGTAAAGACGTTTCACTAATGTCTTTGAGGTGATTGCACAACTTGGTTAAAAACACGTCCTTCATTTTCGTTAGTGCATACTGTTTTTCGACGACCTGAAGAACCTTTACGTTGACACAATACACTACCAGTGCGACGAAATTTTTCAACAACAGCTAACATCACACTTTAACTAGCAGCTGCTTTATTAAATTTTTGTTGATATTTTATTGACACCTGTTCTAAGCTTGGACCATCATTACGACCTTTTCCGTATGAACGAAAATAATGCTCTACCAAAAAAACTTTTTCTTCCGTTGTTAGAACCATTTTTAAATCAAATTTAACTGCAGCGTACTATTAATATATCAAAAGTCAAATATGACAAATCCATATTACATAAACAACTCCACAGCACTCTCTGTTTTGGTACTGTTTATTTTGGCGGATACCGTAGTTTTGTTTAAACATTTTAATTCAATTTGCTAATAACTGAATTCTCATTCCTTCTGAGTAACTAACAAACATAAATTCAAATTTTCACTGGTGATTAAGTAAAATTCAGCGAACTGCATTATTGTGTTTTCGTGGTGGTTATAAAATGTCACCAAAGAGCATACATGATCTTCTAACAAGCTGGCGATGTCAGTGAGTTTTATGTCCTTCCATAACTCGTCGCTATGAGAATAATGAAAATTGTAGAACATAGTTGTAGCTATTTTATTCAGTCTACCGCTTTTCATGAAAATGTTTGGCGTATACATCATGTGATATAAGGTGAATAGGATTACAATGTAAAGTTACAAACAATAAAGGGAAACTCGGCCTGGAATTTATTATGAAGGTGTATTAAAATGTAATTATAAATTTTTGGAGTATGTAACCTTTTTACGACAAAATTACATAAAAGAGACATTTTAATGAATATTATCTTCCTTTATTGATTGATTGATAAAATCACGAGTCCGTTAGGACGAGGGATTTTATCTAAATTCGGTTTGTTCAAATGTTTTTGCCTAAAATAAACAAGTTTGAGTGATGAAAATGAAAAATTATGTGATATAATTTGAAGACGGAGTTGTATTTGGGAAGATTATTTTTTTCATCAATTGCGGAGTAGAATTTTGTATGAAATGTTCAATATTCTCTTGGGTGATGGCACTGAGTCGGTTTGTGTTCATTTTTCAATAAACTTCGAAGCACTTTTAGTTGTCAATAGTGACAAATTCGAAGTAAAATTTTGACGTTTCAATGTAAACAATGTATTATCGATGAGGAAGCAGAATTATCAGTATAATACCCAATGATTTGCTAGAATAATTTATTGCTATTGGTTAAATCCACCAAAATGTCAGATTTTGACAAGTGAAAAAAATAATCGCGATAAGATGCCGCTAACTATCGAAAAGATCCCGCTAGCTACCGAAAATGTCCTTGTAGGTCAGTAACTATAGAGACGAGTGTTAAAATTACGCATTATTTGTCATTGTGACATAGGGCAAATTTTAAAATTCGTTGAAATGTCACGATTTGGACAAGATTCTTTAAGTTCTATTCAAGGAAAAGTGACCGCAAGTAAACCCAAAAATAAAATACATTTATTTCTTCTACTCGAGAAATATTCTACCGAATTACACTCGTGCATCGAAATAAACCTGATAGATTTTTATTCAAGCATGTTGTCAGTAAAAACTGCATTCGGTTATTTCCATATTTTGTGTAAAGAGCCCTCCTCCTTTCGCCAAAATATGAAAATAAACTCATGCAGTTATTGGACAAATTGCTTTCATAAAAAATTATCTGTAATTTTGATGAACTTGTATAATTACTTCCGATAATTAGCTAGTAGCAAATTACAGCGGTAATTTTCTCACGCTGTTTGATTGGATATTCGTTTGAATGAAGGCGTAATCCATTGGGTACCGGACATTTGTCAGTGTCATTTTTATTTGACGTTAAAAACATGCTGTCAGTTAACCTGTTTAATAAAAATACTTACATATTCGCATTTTGCTTAATAGTTTAAAAAATAATCATGCCGAATTACATTCGTGGTAATAATTCTTATTCAATAATTTTAACTAGATTTTAGCACTCGTCTTTATTGATATTAGGAACAAAAGATTCGTGCATCTAGATGTAACACATCACATCACAGGAGTAAAAAAACCCTGTAGGCGGCTGTTTCAACCACCCATTATTTTTCTAGAATGAATAAAAGTTTAAAAATATATAAAAATAACGTTGCACAGTTCAGGAACCAAATTGAGGCCCTCCTGTATTTTTTTTATTTCAATTTTGGACAATTAAATTGAATTTTGGTAGTAAATATACGTATTTCTTTAAATATGCTCCTTATTCCAAATTCAAGGACTTTGTTGAAGCAGAATATCCATTTTTATTTCCCATATTTTCCAAAATTAATCTATTTGAATTAATATCATTATATAACAGCTTGTTTTCTTTTTGATAAGAGGCGGAGAATTTAATATTTTCGGGACACAATAACATTTTCAAGAATAGCGCCCAATTCCCGGGGAAATTTTTAAGGAATACGAATCTTAAGGTTTCAAAAACACTATAGATTTCATCAAGCTCATGTTATATTGTTGATGAATGAAATTAGTAACTGAAAAATTAACTGAAATATCCTTTGTATCAAATTCTATGTAGACTTATTCTTAAATGCAGCCTAAACATCAAATGAAATACCACCATGCGAATACGGTACAATGGTAAAAAAAAAATAAACGTGATCATCTAAAGGATAATTCAGTCGAGATATTTAGGGCCACATAAGGGTTAAAATAGGGTAACAAGGGTGGTTTTAAAAGCCATAAAGGAAGAAGATGGCTCTAGAGAGCGAGGGGTCTTCAAATCGAAGACAGACATCAGGATAGGATTATATAACTACATTTTATAAGAATAAGACTGACATTGCTGCAAGTACTAAGTACTAAGTATATACTATTTCTTACAAAACAATTGAAACACACTGTAGGATAGGGTAACTGTAATTATATTGGTTATTGACTGGTGTCAAGATGTAGCTTCAAGATTTATGAAATTTCTGATTAGATACAATTAAAATCTTTACAGTTTTATGGAGAGTGAGAACAATATATAAACCTGTTTACAATGATAAAATGAATTATGGTTATTCATTTATAATAGAGGCTCTGAGTTTTAGAACATTCCAAATATAGCTAGCAATTGCTTTAGCTAAATATATAAATATTATTCAGTGAATCAGCTGCAGCATTGATATCGGCTAGGTAATTTAAGGTGGATTGTTTCATACTACAATATATTGGACAATCAAAAAGTATGTGCTCAATCGTTTCTAACTCCTTCTGGTTACAAATTGTGCAGATTTCATTAGGTTTTATCTGATAGGTACAGCCTAAACTTTAGGGAGGATGTATTACATAACCGAAGTTGCGCCACAGTTCTTGTAATTTGGATGGGCATTTTTAGGCACAGATATTTTTGTCGTGACGCAGATACTGTTAAATGTTTATATATGGGAGGGAGTGATGACTGTTGGCAGAAAGAAATATCTAATTCTAGAAGTTTATTTTGGAATTTAAGTAAGAGAGATTTTCTATTAATCTGTAAAAAGCGAAGGGAGAGATTATTCCAAGTTAGACAGGTATTAATGAAAGTAAAAAGAGCTTTTATCTTAGTTGCCCAGTTGTACTTGCTATCACATTCAATTAGATGCAATTGACGGAAGAAGCACAATTTGGGGTAACGGAAGTCATCCATCATAAGAATTTTCGTTAACCAGTTTAACGTCCATTTAAATATTTTATATAAGATTTTGCTTCTACCGCACTCTACTCTAGCTATATAGCTGGGTGTTGACACTGGTAACATAAGGATACGTTTTAAAAATTGAACTTGGACTTGCTTAAGAATATCAGCATAACGAAGTGCCCAAACAGAAATACAATTGGACATTGTGCTTGTAACTAGTGCTTCAAAAAGTTGTAACCTTGTTTGCATGCAGTCAATTTTAAGTTTAGATAAAACAGGTATAAGAGCTCCCGTTGCTTGTTTTGCTTTCGCGCTACTCTTATCTGCCATTTCACGGAATAAAGATGAGGAGGTAAAAGTAACACCAAGGTAATTGTAGGTGTTGGTTAACTCAATGTGGTGGTGTTTGAATGTGAATTTGATGTTATTTTTTACATTATAATGACCTCTAGAAAAACACATTATTTTGGTTTTGGCATTGTTGACGGTAAGTTGGTTTTGTGTGCAATCACTAGATCGTCGGCATATAAGAGCATAAGAATTTCATTAACATTATTAGCATTGATACCTTATCTCGATTATTGAAGAAATTATACGCATTTAAAATAATCAATTTTAAAAACACTGCTACGAAATAAACATATCGAGTTAACTACCGAATTGAGTTGTTGCTTTTTTTTCAACTTCAAATTGTTTGCCCTACTTTTATAAAAGTAGTTATCTCGATATCGCTTCTATCAGATTCGCGAGATAAATGAAAGTTTTTCTGCTAAAGGTCTCAAGTTGACTTTGGAATTTTCCTATTCCGTAGGTGAGTCGGTGCTTCATGGAAAATCCTCCAGAATTTAAGAGATATGATTTATTACAATTCTCTCGGGAAATATGAGATTAGGCTTGTAAAAACACATCTTGATTTATTTCGATAATGATACCTTTTCGGAGTAAAAACGTTTCTGCTGTTTTTTTTTTCTGGTAAAACAAGCAAGATATGAAAACATACATTTATATTGTTTGAAAAACTTTTTCGTTTTATTAAAACCATGATTTGAAGAATTCATTTTCAACGTAATGGTTTCTTTTTTGGAAAATATGTTAAATTGAAGCTTTATCACTCACTTAAAATTGTGAGCATTCAGTCCAGTAAACGAAGGTGTCAACATGGGCAACTGGTCCAGCAAGAGCAATTTTTTTTAATTCGCAGGTTATGGTAGGCACATCAAATTCCCAAAATGTCAGGTACCCGACCATTGTGGAAGGGTGAGAAAATGGCTCTGAAATTCCAGAAAATCCGTTTTCCGCGATATCTGCCAATATTTGACCACTGGAGAATTTTTGTTCAGACAAAAAATAAAGAGCTGTTCCTTACCCACAAAAATGATCCTTAGCATTTTTTCGAGATAAATGGCCCGAACGCCGATCCAAAATTGAGCTCCAGGCCGGCTTATAGAGAGCACGCTCTGAGGGCATGACGTCCCCAAGTAAATTACTAATTTTTTAATAACTCGCGTGAAAATCAATATTTTTTTATGTATCAAAGTGCGGGTGAAAGTAGGGATCTGTGGCTACTAAGGCGTGTTTTTATCCACTCGATTCGTGCTCCTGGGCCATTGGAAAATCAGGCTAAACTTCGTTTTTGCTAGATTTTTTAATGCTCCCATGGATTTATTCATATTATTTCTATTAAGAGTTATTTCATCCAATCCTATTGGATAATGGTTCTTTGGGGGTACTTTATTTATTCCGAAGCAATGCTACCAATAATTTGCCCGGATTTTTTTGAATAATGTGTTTTCCAAGAGGCGATTTTTGTAGATTTCTGGAGTTTTCCCGAGAGCTCTGGTTTATCGGGAATTTCTCGACTGTCAAACCCGCTTATAATTGATATTGGGAGAAAGGTTAGAATATCCTCTTGCCGATGGTATAATTTTTTTTGGCCCAGACCCCTGGGTTTTCGGGAAAATCGGGGAAATTTCCAGTTTTCTGAGGAAAGACAGCTATTCTTCTGAGTTTTTTCGAGCAGTTTTTTCTCTTCACAGTAAAATTCTTCCCGGTCAAGCATCATACCCGATGAAAGGTCAAATTCTGAACTTTCCTTTGATATATGTATCAAGTATTTTATTTGATGCATTAAAAAGAAATTTGTCTCCAAATATGTTGTAATGGATGCCTCATTTTATTCTCGCACGCTGCCACGCCACCCATCTATAGTGTGGTCGACGGCGTCTGCTATAGTGCGTGTACACGTGGATGCTTTCTGCTGCATTGTTTGTCAACAACTGACAATTTTACATGTAAATACTATCTCTCATTTTCAAGAATAAATTAGTAGTATTCCAGTGTAAAAAGTGAAATTCAAGTCATTATTAATTTTATTGTTATTATTAAATAATAAATTTTGGAATTTTTATTGATGAAAAACAGTGAAATATTGAAAATTCTTGAGCTTCTTTTTTTGGAGCACACGGTGAGGTTTCATCTTTTTGAATGAGATCATTAATATTGTTGTGGGTGAAATGACATCTAATGATTTGATGAATATTGTTCATTCCTGCAGAAAAATGGAAGTCGCGGATAATTCTAGTACGCCCGTTTGTTTTATTTGTGATCAAGTTCTGACTGAAGACGTTACATTGGTTACCTGAGGACTAGAAACCCTAATAAATGTTAGCAAGACCAGGGAAGACAACCACCATTTGTTCCTGGAAAAGGTATCGTCTGTGGAAGTTCATCGCTTGTGTAGGAAGAGGTATTCGGTAAAGAAGAATGGGAAGTTGGAGATTGGTGGCCAATTTTTTATAAAGAACCCGACAAGACGATATGACACTCACTCAGCCCTAAAAGGGAAAAGAGGAGAGAGCTGCCCACAATTCAATTTACGGAAAGTTATTTTCGCAATTTTAGCGTCTACTTTCAATCCTTTTCGCACACAATCATTCCTAGGATTGGTCTGTCCAATAAAAGCAGGCCAGGGTCTCAATTTTAAAGAAAGCGATAACTTTTTTGACCCCGAGAGTGGGTGAGAGATCGATCATTTTCATGTTTCTTCTCATGGCCTTAATTATTTCGCGGTTGCGAAAATGCAAGGTGGCGCCATCTACCATAGATGCCTGGAGGCCTAAACATAGAAATTGGTGTATTTTCAGGGTCCCTCAGATTTTGGGCTAGAAGCGTCAGTTTTCAAGTTTCAGAAAACTGCGAACTTTCCAACCAATATTGGTGTAACAAAAAAAATCGTGGGGACAACTTTTGTAGGTAATGAACTGATCCTCATTTTTTGCCTGAACAAAAATTCTCTAGGGATCTTAGTTCGGGAGATATGGGCGGAAAACGGATTTTCCGGATCTCTAGAGCCTCCCACAAAATTCAGGCACCTTGGGGGTTCAATGTACCTACTATTTATTACCTGCAAATTAGAAAAAAAACTTCTCTTGCTGGACCAGATGCCCATGTTGACGGTATTTTTCGCCTTCATTTACTGGACTATTTGCAAATAAAAATTAAATTAAATTCAAATTAAAACACCATTCAGAGACAAGTCATTCGAAATTAAAACTTAAATGAGGGTTGCTTCTCTAACGATTATCATGTTGGCTAGTATTCTTGAAAATCGGAAGCCCCTACTTCGGCTTCTAACATTTTTTTCTCAAATTCCAGCAGTCTCTCGTATGCAAGTTTTAATTAGAGATTTTTTCTCCAAGAATAAAAACGGTTTATTTCTCTCAATCAAACACCCGGTACAATTTATTACCAGGCAGAACTGTCAATTGGATAATTTATTTGAATTTACAATTATTCAGTTCACGACAAATTATGGAATAGGTCTTAATTCCAGAAAATTCCACGAACCTTTCTTTTAACGATTCTCAGTAGCTCTATGGACTATTTCTAATGAAAAGGTTTATAAAATACGACTAAGAAATTAGACAGTATCATGTTTCGCAATACGCCAAGCTTGAACTGTAATTAAGCCCCAATTAAGAAAAGTCATAAAAAACATTAAGAAGCTTCATGGAAATGCGCAGAAATAAATGGAAGTTAAGTAGGAGGCGGAAAATTTTCAAAATAAGTTTGTTATTTGATGTATTCTAATTAATATATAACCTATTGAATATTTACGTCTTCAAAAGTCAGCTGAGAGTATTTGGGATACTTTTCAATTTAGGCAAATTATGCTTTTTGAATCCCATAAATTTTTTGCCAACTCACAGTGTATTAAGTTTTGGGAAAAACGCTTGAGCACGTGGATTTGTGTTTTTAAACGCGCATTAAATTTTTTTTTCTGTCATAACTTCGTTATAGGTTGAAATAAATAGTATATTGAAGTATAAGTGGATATTAACGTCTTTAAAACACGCGCGTGCAAGTGAATGTCTGTCTGTGAATGTCAATAGTATTAATTTAAATACCTAAGATTTGAAAATCGAAATATTAATATTTCAAGCAATACCAACGGCATTTCCCATTTTAATTTCTAAATTTGACATTGTTGAATATTGTTCGAATAAAAGTTTCGACGTTACAAACTACTCCTGTCAGATCAATAATGAAAAAATTGTCATTTAGACATAATTTAGACTTCGTTTCTTGAGTTGTTGATGTTGCCACGGTAACTTTAAAACACGCGCGTTTTTTAAAGTTCGATTTAAACACGCTGAGGCGTGCTTTAAATAGGTAAAATGGTTCACCAATAAAAACACTTATTTTTCAAATTGAAGAATGTCTATTTGACGTGGAATGCACCAGCATCCATTTTATTTCAAAAATTTAAAACTAAATCCTTCCTACAATTTCCCAACAAACAATACTATTCACGACTGTTTTAAATTGCGAGCAGTTGTTTTTAATTTAATCAGCTAGTTTATGCTTTCTCAATCAGAACAACCTTCTGCTAGTCCCGACTCAAATCAATTCTCCTTGATTAATGTATTCTGTTTGAATTACCGTATGCGTCACTCAGAATAACGGAATTGTTTCCATTTATACCATTAAAGTTCCTCTGTCGAATTAAAAATAAAATTTGAGACTGCAGAACTGTATTTCGGTTGAAGTATTTCGAATTTAAAGTTATCTTACACTGGGAAAAAAGCTCCACTATACTCGATTTGAAATTGGTTGATAGTAATAAATCATTTTTAGCAGCCGATTCCATAGGCGCACTTACCTGACGTGCCGGTTTGAACCCTATTTACTTATCCGAATAATTTAGTAATCATTATTGTCATAACAGGTAAAAATAATTATGCCGAGAATTCCGGGAACAATTAATACACAATGTTACTTCAGGTTGTTACGAAAAAGGTAGGTAGGTAGGTAGGTACCTCTACTTATTGGTATAAAACTGTGAGTCATTTTAAGAGCGAACAAACCCAATGCGAGTATTCTAGGACACACATTTGGTAATTTTTGAAAATGGAGAGTCTTTCAGGATTTATTCCAGTTAAGCGAGCTGCGAAATCAGCGCTAAGCATTGGTGAAAAGATTATTGTGCTTAATGTATTTAATGCACTTAGATATCAAAAAAGTGCAATAAGTATCGATTCTACAGTGGAACTTTGTTCAAAGATGACAGGTATTGGAAAAGCAACCATCTACAGGCTGATGCGGGAAGAAAAGACAGGAACCGTGACGCCACCAAAACCATCTCCAGGAAGGCGAACAATACCGATCGATGAGGACGAAAAGGCCATCATAAGACGAAAGGTGCATTCATTCTATTTCAATAAGGAGATCCCTACTTTGGATAGAGTTTTAGGGGCAGTAAAAGAAGACTTTCCTGCAATCAAGAGAGATAAACTATGGAAAGTTCTAAGAGAAATGAATTTTAGATGGGAAAAACATAGTCGGAAGTCTCATTTGCTCGAAAAAGATGAAATAGTGTGTTGGAGACGTAATTATTTGAGAAAAATAAGACAATTTCGCGATGAAAACAAAACAATTTTCTATTTGGACGAAACATGGCTGAACGAAGGCTACACAGTTGGAAAAATATGGACAGACAAAAATGTGACTTCTCACCGGCAAGCATTTTTAGACGGTCTATCAACAAGAATAAATCCGCCCTCTGGAAAAGGAAAACGATTAATTATAACTCACATCGGTAGCTCCAATGGCTTTTTAGAAGGTGGACTATTATCATTCCAATCAGTTCGTACAGGCGATTACCACGAGGATATGAATGCTGATGTTTTTGAGGAGTATTTCGAACAAATGATAGAGCTGATTCCACCTGGCTCCGTCATTGTTTTAGATAACGCTCCGTATCACTCCAGAAGATTGGAGAAGATGCCTACAACTGTTTGACGAAAAGCAAAAATTATCGAGTGGCTTGTGGAGAAACAAATACAATTTGAGGACAATATGGTTAAAAAGGAGTTGCTATCAATTGTAAACACCCATAAACATCGGTTTCAAAAATATGTTGTTGACGAAATGGCCAAAAAACAAAATATAATAATGCTTCGGATCCCCCCCTACCATTGCGAATTAAATCCGATCGAACTGGTATGGGCTCATGTGGAAGGTTATGTGGCTAGAAAAAATACCACTTATAAAATGAGTGATGTTCAAAAACTCTTTGAAGAAGCGCTTCAAGAAGTCAACGCGGGGAAGTGGCAAAGATGTATAGAGCATGTAATAAAGGAGGAGGAAAAAATGTGGCAATTGGATAGTTTACTGGAGAAAACGGTCGAACCACTTATTATCAATTTAGGGGAAGAAGACAGTCCCTCAGATATTTCATTTTCTGATGATGATTAATTTAAAGCGAAGACTTACTATAAATTTTATAGAATTTCAAATAGAAACATTTTTCCAAATTTACTTGTTTATTGGTTGCTTTATTGTTATTAGTATTATATTTATTCAAATACAAGGGTAACAAATTATGCCACACATCCGAATGTTCACTAAATTATATAATTATTGTGTTTAATATAAACTCAAACCCACCCGAAAGCACGTGCATGAGTGCAAAACATCACAGGTAGAATCCTACCGCTTATTGTTCGAGCCTCGGGTTAAGCTTTGTATTCGACGCCCTTATCAGATCTATAGGAATGGAAAGTTTAATAAATGCAAAAGGGTCTATACTTTCAATGTATATACTATTTAAAACTTGGCAATTTAGGTGGACCACTTTGTATACGTGTTTGACGGATTTTAATGATTTATTACTATCAACCAATTTCAAATCGAGTATAGTCTGTTTAAGATTGTCAAATTATGCCCATAAATATAAATAGCCGGAAATTGAAGGCTTACGACTCCTGTGGATCAAACACGGAAATAAGATTGCCTGGAGTAGACAGTCCAGCCTTGTCAACGACATACAACCCCCAGGATTCAAAGGATGCTTTACAAAAGCAGTTAAAACATACCCAGTAGTGGTTATGAAACTCCACGCCAGCTCATTTTGGTGGTGCAGTTCTTTTGTACTCAGTAGAATGGGAAATATAGAAAAAATCTTGTAGGGTTAAGACAATAAAAGGTAGTCTTGATAAACTACAACCAGTTCAATGCCCAAGCCAGAGTAAGGCTTCATTATTGGTTCTAACCAAAACACGACCGACTGAATGGTTATATACCTCGAGAATCTCAATCTTCAGTGGAAATGATGACAATAGAAATTTCTAGGAAACTACTGAACAGAAGGAGGACACTTCGGGCTTCAGCTTAGGACATCCTTCCGGCAAATAGGTCTAAAGGAGCCATTGGTCTTCAAGACTTTCCTCCAAAGGTTAGAAGAGGAAACGAGGTACAATATAGACCTTTTAAGTCCTGGTGAATGTCTCTCCATTGCAGATACACACATCTACCGTGTTCGGTCAAGAGATATGAGAGAAAGTAAAAAATAAAATAAAAATAAAAAACTAACAAGATCTTGTCTCTGTCAGTTTTTCCAAAATTTCAGTCTTTATTGAAAAATCGTGTAAGATTTTTGCCTCTTTATTCAATTTTTTGGCATTGCCACTTCCTCCCAGCAGTTATTTTAAGAAAATAAAGAAAAATTGGTGAATTAAGCTCACTTTAGAATTACATTTCATGTCACCATTGCTAATTACGTCCTCTTGTGGTGGAATCGAAGGACAAAATAATTTTCAGCTATTTCTCTTAACCAATTTTCTTCTTTTTTCAGTGTGCCGCGCTTACTACAGCCACTTCTGAGTCAACTTGTCATTAGCATGCTTCAGAATGATATTCAGGACACGAAAAAACTAAATATTTGATATTAACAGCTTGAACAAGGACTAGTATCAGTACTAGAATTGTATTGTCCAAGGATAAAAATTTTTCCGGAAAATTATTGGTTGAATTTAATAACAATATTTGTGACACCCTGTATGCTCACAAACTTTTCAAATATATAAATGGGACTCTGTATTTCGAATAATAATTAATTGGTACAGTAAATTAGCAGAATTTTGATAAAAAGTGTAAAGTAACATTTATTATAAGTAGACCTGCTTGAATTTAGTCGTCGCTTTTATTCGAGTTTATAAATATTTATCAACAAATACAATATTTTGCTACTTCAATTTTATATAAAAAACCTTAACGAATCACAAACTCACCAAATAAAAAGAAAATCCAAAAATAAATAAATAAGTTCCATCTATCTCTCTTCGTCGTCGAAGAGCGCATCACAACACACAAAAATAGAACATGTATTTCAATATTTACGATTATATCTCGACGCCGCCGACCGACGCTACGCTCAGACTAACTTCGATTTCAAACCGACGCCCCCTGAGCGCCTCGGCGCCGGCCCAGTTAAAGCAGAGAATTCTTCTAACATCTCTAGATATCTGAATTTTCGGTGACAAATACACCGCCACTGATTTCTTCCCGACACACAAGGATCATCTCGGACAACTCCTATCAAAATATTGAGAGATTAGATTACTGATGGAAACCAGCTCTATCCTTTAATTGGGATGTCGAATTTGTAGTGTAATTTGTAATGGAATTGATAACTAGAAAGCTTTTTTTGCTCCAAAATTAGGTCTCTAACGATTTTTGATGTTAATTTGAGAAAAAAATTTCCACCCCCGAAGAGGAGTATCAACCCCACTCATGATAGAAGCGTCAATCGTCGCTGTCACTAATGTTCATTGGCATATTCTCTGATTATCAAAGATTATCAAAGAACTAGGAGATGAAAAACTTCAATCACTATAGCTAAGAGTAGATACCCGATTCCTGTGCAAATATTTAATAGATTAATATTGACATAGCAAATATCATTAAGTACATTATATTGTTCAATAAATAAAATGTTCATAATTCTCTATTATTTATGTCCTTTCCTCAGTGTAATTCAAAAAGCTTTGGATCTTATGTGTCGTCTAAAAAATGTTGTGTACGCCGCGGTTGATATACTACTTTGTTGGACGAGTCTGAAAATTGCAAGACGAGCAAAGCGAGGCGAGCATCAGTCCTTGGCATACAAATAACTATTACTCCACTTGAAACATGAAATTGTAAAGATTTTATTTTTTTGGTACAATTTAATAGCGCTCAAATAATTTCGCTATAATTAGAATAGTCTTTCTTTGTGCTAATGTTCCTCCTGGTTTCATCTATTGTTATAAAGTTACTCAAGGACTTTATATAACATTTCAAAAGAATGCGAACATTATCTGTAGGTGGTTAATGTATTCCAAATTTCATTTAAGTTCCTTCGTGTGTCTGACGAGCGTTTCGGTTACCTCCAGTAGCGTAGCTCCAGGAAATCAGAATGTCCAGATCAGCGACAAGGCATTATCATACTTGATTACATCATGTTGCTGAATATTATGTCATATTATTAAAAAACATTTGACCTATTCCACTTTTTTTCCTACAGTGGTCCTCTGGATCTAGCTTGTTTATTATTATGTAACCAAGAAGCATCGAGTAGTGAAGAGCAAAGTCTTTCCTGATCATATTATTATTAAATATCAAAACCAGCACCGAATAAGCAAGAACAAAACCAAAAGCAAGACCAATAATGTAAGAACAAGACCCAAGTGCAACACAACAATTAAAATTTACAAATTACGTTTCAAATATACTTAATATGAGCATATTCGTCAGTCTCGACTATTTTCCAAAGACCGAGACCGAGACCGAGACCGAGACCAAAATGCAACACTACAAGTATTTGAGCAAGACCAAGAGCGGACAAGCAAGATCGAGACCGTTACCAAGACTGTCCTGGTACTTGCTCTGCTCACCTCTAGCATCGAGACTGAACCTTTCATACCAAATACCAAATCCTTCAATTATTGCAGTTGTCGCTTGCAAAAATTCGGTCTAGCCAGCTAGCTCCTGCCTACAGTAAATATAGATACGCTTATGATAACTTTAATTGAAGATTCCATTGAATAAAATTAAACTTCATTGTGGAATTCTGTTCGTAATAATTTTATAGTGATTCGCTGCATTTCCATAATATCACCGAAACAATATTGTTTGAAGCATGCGGAACGAGTGCTTAATAATCTTAACGAGTGCCATTTGCATAACCATATACATATGTAGGTATTTTAATATAATTTGAAATATATTGGGGACGACACTAGATGAATAAATAAAATCATTTGGAGATATTTTATATTTTTTTGTGTTAGAAGCTTATGGAAAATTTAAAGCTTACACTCACTCCAGAACTTGCAGAATTTTATTGAAGGTGACAGGATCTTTAAGAGCGCTTTCAGACGAGACACTTTGTGTCTGTAGTGTCTGAAAAGAACCGCGTGGCTAAACATACATTAATATAAATAGACCGGGCATGCATTCTTTATCTGTGTCTCGTCTGAAAGCGCTCTGATATAAATAGACGCATTCACACGAGACACAGATAAGGAATGCGTTCCCGGTCTATTTATATTAATGTTTGTTTAGCCACGCGGTTCTTTTCAGACACTAGTAGCCGGCCAAAAAGTGTCTCGTCTGAAAGCGCTCTAAATGACACACTTTAATACTTATTTATCTAAATCCGCTATCAAATGTGACACTTTACGTCACTCCTT
>CAJUYH010006631.1:0-19619 GCA_910591685.1 Galerucella tenella | reverse complement strand
AAAATTTAAGTGTACGTTCATGGTAGAGGGACGTATTTGCAAATAAACGAAACCCTTTTGAAATTTTCATCGTACTCCCATTGAAAATGGGAATTTTCAGAATAAAATGAACCCTTAATAAAAATGTTTTCGCACAACCATGGTTAATGTAAATTTTGACAAATAAATTAACCCACCTTTTGAAAATTTAAGTGTACGTTCATGGCAGAGAAACGTTTTTGCAAATAAATGAAACCCTTTCGTAATTTTCATTGTACTCCCATTCAAAATGGAAATTTTTAGAATAAAATGTACCCTTTATAAAAATTTCATCGTACAGTCATGGTAAATGTAAATTTTGACAAATAATAGCCCACCTTTTGAAAATTTAAGTGTACGTTCATGGTAGAGAAACGTTTTTGCAAATAAAAGAAACCCTTTTAAATTTCCATCGTACTTCCATTCAAAATGGAAAGTTTTACAATAAAATGAACCCTTTATGAAAAATTTTATCATTATATTGATCCCCTAAGAAAATTCAATTCGACGTACCTACATGACAGGGAAATTTTTGCAATACAATGATCCCCCTTTAAAAATTTTATTGAGCGCCCACGGTAGAGTAGTTTTTGCAAATAAACGAAACCCTTTTGAAATTTCCATCGTACTTCCATTGAAAATGAAATTTTTTAGAATAAAATGAGTGTTTTATAAAAATTTTATCGCACAACTATGGTAAATGTAAATTTTGACAAATAAATTAACCCACCTTTTGAAATTTTCATCGTACTCCCATTTAAAATGAAAATTTTTACAATAAAATGAGCCCTTTATGAAAAATTTGATCATTATATTGATCCCCTAAGAAAATTCAATTGTACGTACATGACAGAGGGATATTTTTGCAATACAATGATCCCCATTTGAAAATTTTATTTCGCGCCCATGGTAGAGAAGTTTTTGCAAATAAATGAAAACCTTTTGAAATTTCCATCGTACTCCCATTGAACATGGAAATTTTTAGAATAAAATGAACCCTTAATAAAATTTTCATCGTACTGCCGTGGTAAGTGTAAATTTTTACAAATAAATTAACCCCCGTTTGAAAATTTTTTCTTACCTCCACGATACATTTTTTTAAAACAATTTATTGTACGCCAATAGACACTTTTGCAAATAAATAAAACCCCTTAGTTAGTAATTTTTATCGTACGCCTATGAGATATGGTAATTATTCAAAAAAGTTAACGTGGAAATCAATACTTTTAATAAGAAACCCATAAAAATTAATTCAATGCTGTTGCTCTCCTTGTTTTGCAATGAAATATTCGATCCAATTTGTTTAAAACACAAATTTAAATATACGAGGGATAGAGGAGATTTTACTGACCACCGTTATTTTTTATGCTTCGTTTTATTTTTCACACAAAAATTTGTTATTATGAAGAGTGCGATTAACTACTCAAAATAAAAATATGATAAAGGAAGCAAAATGATAGCATCAACAACACAAAGTTTAGGAAACATGTAGATGTAGCCATGACTAGTTTTAAAAATTGTCTACAATATAATATAATGTACGTGTAATACAGAGATTTTATTTAATTTTTTTTACAGTTTTCAAACTAAAAGATTGCGAAAAATTTTAATCTAAATCTTATTTATAGATAAATTTTTACAACTAAAAATAAAATCTCAACCAAGCACATCCAAATGCTAATTATAGACGTTACTAATTTTTTTTTGAATATACATTGAGGAGAATCATCCGTCTTGCAATTTTAGTCAAATTTAGGCGGAATATTAGTCCGTAAGCGAACGGATGGAAAATTTTATATTTCGATTCCAGCTCCCGGACAATTAACGACTTTCTATATAAGCACCTGTTTTAATTATGTTTAGTGAGACTTGTGTACTGCTTGATTTATTTTTCAAAAGTATAAAATAATAATTAAACAGATAAATAATTAAAAAAAATTAATGATATACTACCTGAAAATTACAAGCAAAACTATGAAAAAAAAGTGAAATTGTCTACACTCTACACTACGTTACCTGTACCTAAAACAGCTGCTTTTAAAACGTCACTCATCTCTGTATCCAGAATGTTTTCATCTTCAGGAGTGGACGGGAGTGGACACCCCACGCAGTCCTCCTCCACCTGAAAAAAAAAATATATTTATACAATTATGTCCACCTAAGTTGGAGTCATATGGAAAGCTTTTTTAATATTAATTTCAGGAAAAAAAGTTATTTCTCAGTTTTATATTTACATAATATTTCGTGAAATTTCAACAATTTTGTAACTTACAATATGGCCTTATTTGAGAACATGATTTAAGGATTCAAGTAGAACAAATAATTTTAAATAAGTTACGTTTTAGGGGATGGTATTGAATCTTCGAGATTAAAATATATATAGTCAAAAGCGCTTGTATCGTGCGGGTTCAAAGGACACTAACCATATGTATCAAATCAGAAGACGCAGAGGTTACCAAAATGCGAGATTACAAATATACCCGGAGAAAATAATGATGGTTGATGTTTGCTAAACACTGGTTGACGAATTTCCACTTTTTCATTCATTCTCGAAATAATCTATCAGATCAAGTACCTACCATTTTTTTTTGCTTGAGGATTCAAAACACCGGAAAATTGCTTCTTATTATTCATATTATGTCAAAGTGACATAACTGACATTTAAATAAAAACTTCGCTGGTGAAAGACTTTTTAGAATCACTGAAAACTAAATACATATCCTTTTTTCTCCCGTCAAAATTGCATAAGTCTGTCTTATTCATCTTACGGATTTTATTTGGAAGTAATGATTAAACGCAATAAAAGAAAACAAAAACGATAAGTATGTCATTGTTGAAGCGTATGACCCGCATGATAAGACTGGATTTGACTATATCACAAAGGAGTGAGAATAAATAATTTGACAGGTAATAGATACGAGCAGAAATGCCAACTTTCAAATTCAAATCACTAAAAACAAGTATAGTTTATCTCAAAATATATCGTCCTCACTTTTGTAGGCAATCATAAGATTAATGGGCCAATTGTAATAAATCATACGGCCAATAGCTGCTGTAGAAGAGATCGCCAGCGGCGGAATATTTAAAATTATTTTAAAAAGGATCAAATTTACAGATTTTTATCACACATCCTTTGTTTTTTATTTAATATGTGTAGACCACTTCTCTAAACTTTTGATCTTTTTAATTATTAAATACTATTAAGTTAAATAAACAATAACCAGGCTAGCCCTTGAGCCTGGTCCTATTTAAATTATTACCGTCAAAAGCGAAGACGATGTATTTTGAGACAAACTATACAGGGTGTCCCACGACGAGTTAAAACTATCTGTATATGGCAAAATACTTATAATAAAATCATGAAAATTTCTACGTTTGGGTTTTCGGATACGATTTTTTTAACTGAAATATTTTCAAAGATGACAGACTTCCGGTTCTACCGGAAGTCGACTGCAACTTTGTTATTTTGAATAGAACACCCTGTATATTAGTACATTTTTGAAATCTACGTAAAATTTTAGTATAGGTTTGTCTGAAAACTTTTTTCGAAAAATGTATACTTTTTGAGTTATTGATTTTTTTGTAAAAAATTTGACCGTTGCAGACCCTTGTAAATTATTTTTTTACGAGGATACCCTTAAAGATATGAAAATGGTTTCTGTTCGGTTGCTTTTAGCAAGGTCAGACGTATTTGAATCTATGTTGAAATATTTTTCATTTTATACAGGGTGTGTATAAAAAGTGTTCAAAGTTTAACTTCATAAATATCAAATTTCTTTATTTTTTTGAATAGAACCACCCGGTTTTTTCTATTTCAAGGCATGCAGGGGTAAAAAATAAGGCAAATTCATGTATACTTTCCTATACCTAAACCTTACCGTTATCCAGATATTAAATGTTTTCTGTAAATTTTGAGAGATGCAGGTGTGGTCTAAATTTTATTTTGACCCGTTGATACAAGCACTAAGAAATAAAAAAGATTATGTAAATTTGCTTTTAATACATGGTAAATATGGCAAAGTTGTTACAAGAACAGATGTGCTTTATTTGCAGTAAAAAATTTACAGAAAACATTTAATATCTGGATAACGGTTTAGGTTTAGGTATAGGAAAGTATACATGAATTTGCCTTATTTTTTTCCCCTGAATGCATTAAAATAGAAAAAACCGGGTGGCACTATTCAAAAAAATAAAGAAATTTAATATTTATGAAGTTAAACTTTGAACACTTTATATACACACCCTGTATCAAATGAAAAAATTTTCAACATAGATTCAAATAGGTCTGGCCTTGCTAAAAGCAACCGAACAGAAACCATTTTCATATCTTCAAGGGTATCCTAGTAAAAAAATAATTTAGAAGGGTCTGCAACGGTCAAATTTTTTACAAAAAAATCAATAACTCAAAAAGTATGCATTTTTCGAAAAAAGTTTTCAGACAAAACTATACTAAAATTTTACGTAGATTTTAAAAATGTATTAATATACAGGGTGTTCTATTCAAAATAACAAAGTTGCAGTCGACATCCGGTAGAACCGGAAGTCTGCCATCTTTGAAAATCTTTTAGCTAAAAAGATCGTATCCGAAAACCGAAACGTAGAAATTTTCATGATTTTACTATAAGTATTTTCCCATATACAGATAGTTTTAACTCGTCGTGGGACACCCTGTATAGCAACATTGTATCATTATTTGGTTTTATCTTCCGGAATTTTTACTGTTGCTTATTTCAAGGATACTGAAACATCGGTTAGTAAATAGTCAATCATTCCATAAATATATGACAGCCTGGTGACCAAAACATGGTAAACCATCATTTAAAAACAAAATGATAACGTGGCGAACTTTAAGTTTTTCTTTTTTAATTGGCATATTTTCAATTCGGTATCTTTAAAATTAGAAAATAATAATTGACCCAAAAAATAAAGTACATATAAATTATATGTAGGTAGAAATTTGCTAAATGTAAAAACAAAAATAACCCCATTAAGAAAATCTGGGATATACAAACTTAAATGTCCGGATTGTAATGCTGTCTATCTTGGTCAAACCAGTCGTAATTTTGAAATTAGGTACAATGAACACTTACGAGCATACAGATTAAAACAACCAGATAAATCACATTATGCAAAACACCTACTTGACACTAAACATTCAGTAACACCTAACACAGAACCAGAAATACTACATGTTTGTGATAAGAAGCAAGAACTGGACTTCCTCGAAGAATTAGAAATTAGAAGACACTTAACAGACCCACAATATGAAGTCCTCAATGAACAGCTGAATCTAGGAAGTTCTCCATTATTAAACTGTCTTCTTAAGTAATAATTGTAAAGATCAGCAGATATAGTTTTCCTGGTTTCCTATATCATTGCACAGTTATACTGATCTTAAATGGGACAAAGATATCCAGAATATCCCCATAGGGCTAATAATATCAAAGCTACTATTTGTAAAATCTTCTTCTTTTTTCTATTCATATATATTAAGTCAATCACTAGATAGGGCACTATTTGGACTAGCCAAATATATATCAAGTATACATCATGTCAAAAGTAACTTCTGTCATTCTGATGATGATATTTATATCGAAACAATTGTCAATTTACTTTCAATTTACACATTTTTACAAATATATTGTGGAGTCATTTAAAAACAGTTAGTTTCATTTAAAACCATATGATGAGTAGATTCCACGAAGTGAGGGTTTATACAGTTAACTCAATTACATATAAATTGTAGATAAAGAGTTTTTGGTATAAAAAAAACCGTTTTTGGTATAAAAAAAACCGTTTTTGGTATAAAAAAAACCACAAGATAATAAACAAATTTTAATATTTGCGTTTCGATTGAGTGTTTTTAATCGTTACACGTGTTATGTAAACAGATTCGCCAAAATCGAGCGTAAAACCAATAAACAAGGTAGTTTTGATTTTCGACCTTGAGATTTACATTAGCTACGATGCGTAAAAATATACATTATTATCTAATTTATAAAACATTAAAAAATATTTTCACTTTAGAAAGTTGTTTTTAAAAGTCCGTTCACAGTAAAGTGTAAACTTATTAAAGTATGGTGTTTATTTCTACCAACTTCCAATCATCCATTTAATGTTTATAAATGGAAAACCGTTTTCAATTTCCAACTTTAAAGCCGTATAGCTCGATAACAAAGGGCGCGAGAAAATTTTTTTTATGAAATATTATAAATAAATATTTTAAACATAAAATTCCATTTGCCTAAAAACCTTTTAGACCATTCTACAGAGTCTGCCCAACAACCAACTGCCTTACAGCGTATGTCAAAACACACAAGCTTCAACTCCTACTGATCGTTTGCCCTCCAGAACAATATGGCCGACCTGTCAAAGTCAGGTGTTCTGAAATGGACTATTCATACAAAACAAAGGTTGTACCCCTTTTAACTCACCCCCCCTCGACTGCAAGTGTTCAGACCATGAACTTTTCTTCCTGCATAACTTATGTCTTTAATAAGGGATCCTTTATCTATCTACACAGGATCTTTAGCTAACAAAAGGTTAAAATTACGATATAAAGTCAGTAAATAATCCTCGACAAGGTAGAATCACCAAACATAATCATAAAAAGGAATATATCCCGACCTTTTGTTCCTTAAGCGTCACATCAAGTGTCTCTTCTGTAATTTATATTTAATATTCCCGGATAATTTTAGTTATGCGTCATTTAATTTTCCAATGACACGTCTTTGTAGTATCTCTATGCACGTCAGTCATTGTCTGTCGTCTTGTGAATATAATTAAGATAACATAATAATATAATTATGTTTTTTTTCTGCGGGCATAGAAAAAGTATAGTAAGCACCTAGTGTCAAAAAAATCTTTAGTCACTCAGTTTCATAAGAAAACTCGTGACCAAAGTAACGTTCTTGACACCTGGTACTTAATATACTATTATTCAAATTTGTCATGTAATTGCGATGTATTAGATCTCATTATTGATTATTATGTCACATTATTATCAGGATTGAAAAATAAAAAAAATGCTGTAAACAACTCGATATTTTGCATATACCAGTTAATTTTATAAATTGGAAACCTTTAGAATCACGAGAATATAATATACGATGATCAACCAAAAACAAAAAGTGTTCATGTAATAAATTTTGATGGTCGTTATTCCCCATAGAAATATCAATACAAGGAAGCAGTATGTACAGTTCCTTTGATTCAGCCTTCCATAGACTGGATTTATTTGAAATAAAATTTAAATCAGACATACAAGCCATACCCAACTTGGACGTACAAGTTAAGATCTCATATTGACGACAAGAAGATAAACACATTATGTGCCACTGTGTGGCAAGTCAGACATACTTTAGGAGCTGAGTTTGTGTGCCCTGAGTATGTGAGTAGATACTGCACTAATAAACTTGAGAAATTAAGTTTCAAAGTCAGAGATTTGATGCAATAAAAATTAACCTACACTCAATTGAATCTTTTGTTAAAAATAATTACAATTGCCAATATTAAAGTCGAGATTGATTGATTGTGGGTAATAAAATGATATAACAATTTCCATATATAGAATATTTACTACTAGGTCAATTTCAAGTGCATAAATTATAGATAAAATAATGTTTTGTTCATTTATTTTTATGAGAATTCTAAGATAAGTTGTTTGAAAATTTAAACCTGTCAAGTTTTATCATGTGATTAATTTAAAAATTAACATATTTAAGGTGCAATTCTGTAAGCAAATGTTAAATTTTAACGCACAGTTAAAAATAAGACAATCTTCCAACTCATTTTTCCTAGTCTGTATGCATATTAAGTTTTAAAGTATTAACGGAAAACTCTTTATTGGATACCATACATGTTGAAATTTGAATCATAATCTTGACTATGTATAGATTAAAACATTTATAATTGCGTAAACTTTGTCAAATTTAACGGCGTACCGTTAATTTTTAACCACTTCTTATAGAATTGACCCTTATGAGTGTTTACTGTTAACTGTTTGGACTGAAGAAATTGGAGAAATTTCAAAACAGATATATAGACTTGCAAAAGGCTAAACAACAATATAAATACCCATAATATAATAGAAATGGTACCAGTGAGGTTATTAAATTAATTAGAAAGTTTGAACCTTTTGGAATAGAAAGTTATAACTGTACAAATTTGCAATTCATTTTGTAGTATGTAGTTTTTGGAATAAGCTATGTTAAAATAATGAAACTTCAAAGTTCAAAGTAGCTAATCGTCAGTCTATCTTATCAAACAATAATCTAATTTACAGGAAATGTGTTCTACTTTAAAGCTGAAAGGTCCAGCATACAGTCTTTCTATATGAGCATAGATACTGTCAAGTAAAAAAAGCTTAATTTTCAAAAGTTCAATAAGCAACTGTGTCAGTTTAAGCATTTATTTTTTATATTAAATGTAAATTTAAACAAAGTAAATCAAAGATATGTACCAGAAAGTTAATATTTAACAATAATTAGAGTTATAATAGTACTCACCAAAGAGTTGACATCATCATCTAACAAATCCTTTATTTCAGAAGCAATTGATTCTGTCTCAAGATCCCATCCTATAACTCTTCTCTTCCTTATTCCTAAATCGAAATCTTGTATTTCTTTAATGGAATCCTCAGCGTCGCTATAGTGCGACATTTTTATTTGCCAACAACGCTATAGTGTACACTAAAAAGATGGAATTATCACTACTTTTGACGTCAAATTGATTGCTTTATTATCTATTTTATTTACGTTGTCGCAACACGCAATTTGTGATTGAACTGAGCTCTTAACGTTCAATGTTCAATTGCAAGTTATATTGAAATCATTATCAACTACCTATCTACATTAAAGATAGATTATTAATATACTGACGTATCATGAATAATTTTTGGAGGAATCAGAACAATATAAAGCAAATCTTACCTGAATTTTCGATTTTAAAACTATTTAACTCACATATAATTTTGTGTTAACATAATAGAAATCGAAAAATATTACTTAAGACTTGTAATCAGCTGTCATTCCGTCATACAATTCAGCTTTTTTTGGTGTTTTCCTAAGTTCAATAATTCAGTCATGACGTCACCTCTTCTTTTTTTTAATCAAGACACGTAGCCAAGTTTTCTAGAAGCTTTTTAATGCTGGGGCGCTGGGCAAGGTATCCTTTGAAATATAACCATTTATTACCCAATAAAAAAGAAGAATACTTATGACAGTCAATTGACAATGATTTGTTGACATTCCCGCGATTCCCGCTCAGTTTCCCATAGCTAAATAATATCATATTATATTACATTTCTCTATGGTATTTCCTCAGCCAAAATTAAAAATAAGTTATAATTAATGGATGAAACAAAATTTAAAATCTGTAGGTTATGTCTTACAATTGAATCAAACACAAATCACCAACTATTAAGTGGAGAACTTTCAAATATGCTGGATTTATTTTTACCAAAGGCTCAAAAGGTATTCTTCTAATAATCTATGTAGTGCAAAACTACTTTTCAGAGTCCATTTATCATTTTCGAACCCAGTGTGTGGTAATTGAATTTCGAAGCTAGAAGTAGGTTATAAGTTAAAGTTGAATTAACAATGAAGTAAAGATTCAGACCTACATAAATAATCTAAAAATTGATTTGGATACAGAAAGACTAACCTGCTGTATCTGTTTTAATACTAACAGTAGTTTCAATAAAATATTAATACTCTAAATATTGGAAAGTGTATATTCCAAAACTGGTAAGTTTGTTTATTATTTTTTATTAATAACTGTTAAAACTTGTTATTTTAGAATTCAATGGAATTAGGAGATGCACTTGTTTGTAATAATTGTTCTCAGGTAATCCAGTCTATGTCTGAATTCATTAAAATGTGTTTGGAAATGTGTCCAGCTTAAATCGCAATATGTTAGGAAAATATAGGTATAAGGTGAATAAAATACTGCTATAAAACACTACACTATATTTAAATAAAATGTTATAGGTGCACATACATTATTTCCTAATAATTATAAATATTTTCATAAATAAAAATCTCGATTGTTGAAAATAATTAACTGGTAGTCCATTACACATGTAAGCTTGATTATTTTGAATCAAATTTTTGTTTTCTACATGCAACATGTGTCACGTACTACCAGTCTACAACCTAGCGATGATAACGATCATCTAGTCATGTATAAGACGAATTATTCCCTATTTTTTTTTTAGATTTCAAGAAATTTTCGCAACCGATTCGGTATCCACATAACCGTTATTGGTTATCCCGTTAGAAACTTCATCGGGATGAAACATTTTCGCCTCGACATCCCTTACAGTCGGCCAGCTGGTATCTCTGTCCAAGTCTCTCTGAATTACTAAATACTTTTTATGAGATTTTTCAATGCTCCTACACCTTGGAACAATAACCCTCCCCAATAAATAATCCACTATGAAATCCTCGAAAATAATACTGACAAAAAAGTTGATAGCGGCTATTATAATCATAGCGTAAGCGCCCTCTATGGGAGTGTCCATGAGTTCCATTAAACTTCTAACCCATTCGAATGGTATTAGAGTCATCCAGATGCATATTGCGCATGTCACTAACAATGACAGTGTAAATGGGATGTTCGTATACAACGGTTTTCTGTGAGGATATCCTTTTGAAAAAACTACGCACATTGTTATATATTGGAACATGGAGACTGTATAGACGGAATAGTTTTCGTAAGATACATAACTAACATTATTGCTGTCGTAAACGTATGCCGTGTACCAACTGTAAGTTTGTATCCAATAGTAACTGAATAGTTGGAAAAAAGCGCTTAGAATCAAATAAGTAGCTATCGAACTTATAGAAATGAAACCAATCAAGGAATTTTCAGGCGTCGACTTGTGTAGAACGTCGCTAGCTTTGGTTATACCGAAAAGAGAAGCGAAATTTAATATGAGGAATATGTCGATAAAAAGAAATTCGAAACCGGTTAGATTTGCGTCTATGTTATAGAGTATCATGATAGAGGTGAATTCTATGAGACTGTAGCATAGCATAACTTTGAATATACCGAACGAAGTAACTAGTGCTGCTCTTCCTTCTTTGATTACTTTCGGGACGCATGATATGTTTTGGATTTTTGACGTGAAAGGAGAAGCTACGCTGGATTCGGCTTCCGATAAGGAGATTCCGATGTGAGCCGCTTTGAGGGCGCCACAATCGTTTGCTCCGTCTCCGCACATTGCTGGAATAAATAAAGGACTTGAATAGATCTGAAAATGTTGCTTTCGATATACTTACCGACGTAGTATCCGATCGTTTTTAATTCTTCTACCAACTGTTGTTTTTGCATGCCGGACATTCTGGCAAAAACTGCGCCTTTCGTTACTATTCGCGGTATTAATTCCGGGAAATATTTCACTACGTTTCCCCAACAGGTGCCGGTACAAGCAAAAGTATAATTTTTCGACTGGTACTTTTCAATGTCTATGTTGTTTTTGAATTGTGTCTGAAAAAGAAAAGGATTCAATTTATTTTGTAGGGTTAGGTTAGGTGTGTGGTAGTGGGCAGTGTTTAAACTGTTTTGGAACTGATGATTTTGTATCTTCCCTATTTGGGAACAGCACCAAAGTCACCAAACATATAGACCATAGAGAAATTTCTCTATGGACCAAACCCATAGAGAGAAACTTATTATTTCCCTATGGACCAAACCCATAGAGTAATAAATATTTATTATCCATGGACCAAACCCCAACATAACAACAGTCAAGCTGCCCTTAAAGCACTTCAGAGCTATAGGAAGACATCTCGGCTTGTATGGGAATGCGGCGAAGAACTTAGAAGACTGGCGACTCGGAACAGTGTAACACTGGAGTGGGTCCCAGGTCACAAAGGAATCGCCGGCAATGAAAAAGCTGACGAACTCGCAAGAGCAGGATCGTAAACTCTGATGAACGGACCCGAACCTGCTGTGGGCATCCCCAGATGCTTAATAAGGTCGTGGTTAAAAGGGTGGGTGAAAGAACAACACAATAAACACTGGAAGAATACGCCCAAGCAAATACATGGGAAGAAATTCATAAAAGAACCATCAGAAAAAGTAGCGAAAGAACTGCTCTCAATGAGCAGGAACAAACTACGCACCATAGCGGGGCTACTTACGGGACACTTTCCCACAAAGGAGCACCTAAACAAAATGGAGCTGTATAACGGAGACCTTACATGCAGAAGATGCAAGGATACCGAAACAGCATAAACAGCATGTAACTGTGAGTCGCTGGACCACAGGAGGTAGAAACTGTATGGTAGACCCCGAATGATTCCAGAAGACTTCTACAACCAATCAGCAAAGAACCTGTATGAGCTAATACAGGGAACGGATTGGCTGAATAGGTTGTAGTCAGAACACTAGGAGTACCCACAATAAGCCCAGGAGGCTGAGGTGGTGCCGGCGAAGGGACGACTCCTTTTGAAAAAAAAACCCCAACATAAAATCCAAAATAACAAATTCTTCTTTTTAATTCTCTAATGTTATTAGAGAATTAAAGCAGCAAGGCATGAGACATGACTGTCATTGGCTGTGTTCAGTTCAGTCAATAATGAAAGAGAAACAGTTCGCAGTGGACCGGTGGGAAAAACGGGCCAGATTTCGAAAAGAGGTGCCAAGGGGTCACTCCGTCTTAAAAGGGGCCAGATCTGGCCATATCGGGTAGTGGGTCTATAAGGCAGAGTCTATTGTGGCTCACACGTAATCAGATTTCACCAAACAAATACAGCTTCTTAACAAAGCCGATTAGTTTATTTGGTGAATGATCTTTCAGGTCCGAGGGCGAGAGAGAGACCCTGTCAAACATAAGATACCTGATTCGAACTGCGGCGGGGCAGGGACAAAATATATGCTCTGCTGTTTCATCATCTTCCAGACAAAGAAGGCAAGTCGGATCTTCCGACAGTCCAAGTCTTAACATATGATGATTCAGATGACAGTGGCCTGTTAAACAACGTAGGTCATGCCTGCTATAGTCCAACATTTGCTTGGAGACATTCTTCAAAGGATGTATAAAACCCTTTGTATGAACCGATCCTGGTAAATTATACCAGAAGTCTAAAGCTCTTCTTGCTGTCCAGGTAATTAGTGTTTGTTTGGCAAAACATATTGCGATGTCAATTGTAGGCTCTGGTCCGATAGAAACACGTCCGGCACCCTCCCTTGCAAAAGAGTCTGCCTTCTCGTTTCCTTCCATGCCAAAATGGCCATATAGAGGTTGAAATTTCTGTCCTAGGTCTGCGCCCATATACACCTGCACCAGAGCCAGAGGGTGTTTTTGAGCCGACTGTGTACCGACAGCTGTTTGCTCTTAATAGTTCATCCTTACGTAGGACCCATTCATCTTTATAATTGGGTAGTGGATAGTACAGAAATCTGTAATTTCACCAGGATAGAGACTGGCGAAACAGCTCGTTAAGGGAAGACACTACATGAAAGGTGTAGGCTACATATAAAAAGGGACGGGCTGGATAAGTAATCCAGATTCAGAGGACCACAATAAATCTGAAACGTCGCAGTGGAATAGACCTCGTCAAATGTAAGTTCATATCAACGTATCGACCTACCGAGCGTGGCTTGCAGTTAGTTGCTGTGAGAAATTTAGCTAGTAAACATCGACGTATAGTCTAGGAATAATTATTAATAAAATAATGGAGTTTCAAGCAAAATAACCATCAATAATTGTAAATGTCATTTGTAATTATCCGGAATATGACCTTGAGAATAAATCACTTTACCTTCTTGTCAAATAGAAGTACATTTTTGTTAAAAATACTTACCTTGGACTTAGCCTGGCTAATAAGTCTATAACTAATAGATGGCGCGTGTTCATCAGTTTGTTCTTCTGCTATTATTTCGATGATATTTTGATTAGGCGCTACAATTCCGCACTCCTTAGCTACATGAACTCCCGTTTGAAGATTATCACCTGAAATATTTCATGTAATTCATTGTCAATCGTTAAAATATTAAGTTTGTTCCAACAAGATGGCTACGGATAGTTCCCAAATGGGCCGCAAATTATGCAAATTATTTTATTCGTAATCCCTAGTGCTTTATAGTACAGACTCTAAGAACACCATTCTATAACTAGAGGTGAGTTCGGAATGGATTTTTGGTGCGGTGATAGTGTATAGTGTTCGTGTAGTGCAGAGTTAAGTTACGTGCTGATGGTGTAAGGAAGGAGTGATCAGAGTGTAACACCTAATACACCACCATTTTGTACCGAGTAAACGGTGTCTTACCATGTTTATACAATTCATACCCCCAAAGTATTACCCAACGCAATAATAGTGTGCACTACATTTTCTGTGGCCAATAGAGGAGTTCAGTATAAGGTCAGTGTGGCCAACGAAAAGTGATTTTTTCTGACAAGAATGACAGTTGAGATCTACCATTCAAAACATAAGATTTTTGAATGTTTTTTATCATTGCGAACATCTATATTGCTTTATTAAAATAATGAATACACCCCCGAAGCGTATATCTTGAAATTTAAAATGTCTAGGAACTTTTGGCATGTCACCATTTCATTTCTGTTATCTGTCACTATTTATGTCAGATGTCAGTGGAAAAAGTAATTAGATAAATAGAGATAAAACTAACTAGAAATGCTACAAAAATCTAATCGAAAATGGACATACACAATTAAACGAATATCAACAAAAATAAATATAACTGACATTTGACATAACCAGTGACAGAATAAGAAGTGAAAGGGTGACTTGCCAAGGGTGCGTTTATAAACTTACTCCGAGTTACATCTAGAGTTAAGTCACGTGGTCTATATGTATGGCTGATCCATTTATAGAGTAAGTAAATAAACGATACTGAGTTAATCTTTAACTCTGGGAGTAAGTATGTGAACGCACCCCAAGAGTTCCTAGAATTATTGGCCACCGATATGTTGAGTATTCAGCTAAAAAGTCATTTAAAATTTCAAGATATATGCTTCGGGGTGTATTCATTATTTTAATAAAGCAATATAGATGGTAAAAAACATGCAAAAATCTTATGTTTTGAACATGGCCACCTAGAATACAGGCCGGAATGCTGAAATTTGGCAACAGTGAATAGTGGGCCGATCAAGTTGGACTTTTATCATTGCGAGACCGTGAATTCAGTAGATAAAAGTTAAATTTTCGTTTATAGTGCGCGTGTGTTTATAATTTGTGATATGTAATAGGTGATCTGAAGTGTGTAATAGTGTGTACAATCTTTTTAAATAAAGTTTATGAACTTGGTGCTCGTTATTTCGCAGTTAACAGACTGACAACTTCAACATAAGACTTCTGTTTGTGTTAAGTTTTAGAGGTAAGATATTTGATAATATATATAAAATAAAAAGATTTTAGCATCAGTATAATTTGTAAACATACTCTCTGTTCTGTGGACTCATATAAAATATAAGGCTTAACATGGTAATTGTATCAAATAAAGTATGGTTAGAAATTTTCTAAAACTCATTGAAAATGTTTAGAGATGACTTGAACCAAGACTATTTTTTATATTATTATCCAATTTGTGATTCTTGTTAAGCCATCCCACATTGGATTCACCTAAATGAAGTATATTTATAAATTAAGCCAATAAGGTTAATTACTTATGTACTATTAAGTATTTTATTTTGTTGTAGATGCCTGTGAAATGTTTGGTACCAAGTTGTACTTCCAGTTATGCTCCCAACAGTGAAGGATATATTACAGTATTCAAGTTTCCACAAAGTAATGAGGTGAAGAACAAATGGTTGAGAAGTATCCCACATGCAAACTGGGAAGTGGGAATCAAACATCAAATTTCATTGACTGAAGTGTACAAGGATAAGGATGGTGATAGATATTTACTAGAAAAAGACCTGTATTAAGGGAAAATCTAATACCACAAATATTTCCCAGTCTCCCAAAATATCTTTCAGTGAAGAAGAATCCAGCAGCAAGAAGTAATCCTGGAATACGAAGAAGGGTACTAGATAGACAACAGGAACAACAAGAGGAATTGTTGAACAGTGATGTGATAGTGAATGTTCTAAATTTGTGTGAACAGTTTAAATCTAAATTGAGTGTTCATTTAGAGAAGTGACAGTGTCATCAACAAACAAACTGTATATATTTATATCTGATCGGATTTGACAATGATGAACCAGATGTAAGGTGTAGGATAAAAATATTTGAATCAATGATAATCGAGGACATCGAGGTAAGAATAGAGCAAAATTTATTGCATAAAAATGCACAATATGGACAAATTCAATTCAATATAATTCAATATTAATAATCTTGTGCTGTTAAATATTCGTAAAGAAGATGAACAAGTAACCACACATGAATTTGTAGATATTCTTTATGATATTAGTTTACTAATAACATCTCGACAAGTATCAAATTTAGTAGTTCAGTTTAGAGCTGGTTATGTAAGTCTCAAAGTTTCTAGAAAATTAGAATGTCTAAATTGTATAAATTTAAGATAAATTACAAGCTAATAAGAAACATATAAATAATAATCATGAAACAAAATGTAAAAAAAGAAAAATTCTTAATTACAATAGTTCTGTACATTTTAATGATTTTAAATACCCACTATTTATATTACTTCTCAAGAATTCTGTTGTACCCATATTATTGTATGTAGTTCAGTTTGTAT
The DNA here is from genome assembly GCA_910591685.1 of Galerucella tenella. NCBI lineage: Eukaryota > Metazoa > Arthropoda > Insecta > Coleoptera > Chrysomelidae > Galerucella > Galerucella tenella. The sequence goes on along the minus strand of CAJUYH010006631.1, from coordinate 2,930 downwards.
TAATAAAGGTTTATTAAGAAATAAAAGGCGAAGAAATAATTATTTTAAGGTGGTGTCTGGTCAGCTGTAGGGGAAGGTAGAGGCTGATTTTCTTCATATTTCATATACTTATCAATAAATTACCTTTTGCATTTTTATTTTATTTAGTCTACCTATAAATATTTCGATTTTTATTCGTTAAAAATGTTCTATAGCTTGGTTTATTTCATATTTCTCACCATTGTAGTAGGCCTACAAGTCGTTCTCATCGGCCCACTATTTGACAGGTGCGCCACGTTGCCACATCTAGGATTCCGGCCTTGTATTCTAGGTGGCCATGGTTTTGAATGGTAGACCTTAACTGTCATTCTTGTCAGAAAAAACCACTTTTTGTTGGCCACACTGACCTTAGACTGAACTCCTCTATTAACGAACGCAGCAGTGTCAATAGTGCCAAAAGTGTTGACACTTTTTACCATTCCCAACTCAGCTTAGTTCTGGTTATTGGTTATGTATTAGTTTAGAGCTGCGCAAGCTCCGTCCAATTCTGAACTAACTAGCTGGAACAAACCCATTCTCCCCTTTCACTCACCCGTTATCATAACAACTTTTAAGTTAGCGTTAATTAGCGTATGTATAATTCCCGTAGTTTGTGGTTTCAATTTATTTTCCAATATTATCAATCCGCAAAATTCCAAATCTCGCTCAATATTTTCCCTGGTAATTTTATTCACGTCTTCGACATTTGTTTCGCTCAGTTGTTTGGTGCCAATAGCAATAACTCTGTATCCTTGGACGGTATATTTTTGTATAGTGTCGACCAAGTGGTTCGGTAAAGAGGAAGGTTTACACAAGGACATTATCATTTCCGGCGAGCCTTTACTGTACACTGTATAACGATCGTTGCTTGTTGAAAGCGTAATTACGCTCATACGTTGCAGATGGGATATAAATTGGAATTGCTTGACTATTCCTAGTTCTTCCGTGATCTGAAATGTAAAAAAAAACTTTCGATACATCGTTGATTTTAGAGAAAAATTGTTTAAATAATTACCGCTGTTTGAGAATCTGATGTTTTCGGTTTTACTACAATGTGATGATGTTTGCTGGTATCTACTGAGTCTTCCACCAGCCAACCGGTAGCTTCAAACATCTAAAACCAAATGTGTAATTAACAATGGAACAACATGTGCAATTTGATAAAAACTAAAGTTTGTGATCTAAAAGATCTATGGTGTCACTTCCACTTTTTTTTTAAAGGAGCCGTCCCTTCGCCGGCACCACCTCAGCCTCCTTGGCTTATTGTGGATACTCCTAGTGCTCTGACTACAGCCTATTCAGTCAATCCGTTCCCTGTATTAGCTCATACAGGTTCTTTGCTGGTTGGTTGTAGAAGTCTTCTGGAGTCATTTGGGTTCTGCCATACAGTGTCTGCCTTCTGTGGTCCAGCGACTCACAGTTACATATTAGAGACTTTTAGCTTGTCTTAAATTTCTCACGTATCCGTATACGTGATGAACTGCGCATGTGTAGACCCGTTACGTCTCAGCCGATACGATGCGTTGAACGTATTGTTACGTACCCTACTCCGTATTCTTAAACGTATCCCTATCCCGACCAAAGTCAGTATTCCGTGCTATTTGTGCTATATTACACCATCTTCCTCGTCTAGCAGCAATGGATTATTTGATATCGCCCCCATTTTACGTTTTACAAAAATATAAAAAGGTAAAATATTAAAACTTTGAGGTTATACAATAAGAAACAGTACGAAGCGATACGTTTTCTGCTAAAAAGGCTTTCTTGACAATTTCTTTACGTCAACGTAACTCCAATACGGATACGGATACGTGTAAAAACTTATGACCAGCTAAAAATGTCTAGTATATGCAGAGCTCTTTCGGTATCCTTTTTGCATCTTCTGTATGTAAGGTCTCCGTTATACAGCCCTATTTTGTTCAGGTGCTCCTTTATGGGAAAGTGTCCCGTAAGTAGCCCCGTTATGGTGCGTAGTTTGTTCCTGCTCATTGAGAGCAGTTCTTTCGCTACTTTTTCTGATGGTTCTTTCATGAATTTCTTCCCATGTATTTGCCTGTGCGTATTCTTCCACTTCCACTTAGTAACTTAGGAAGGTCTCAGAGCCTAGTAGCTCCTTTAATTACTCCTTTTTCCCGAAGGAATTTTGGGGAATCTGCAGGGTTTAACTTAGGTTAATGTCCCTGTTCTATACAATAATCTCCTAGGATATTCCTGCAATTTAATAATAATAACTAAAGTGTTACTAATTATCTTTACCTTTATATCAAGGGGATCTCCACCTAACTGTCCATTGATTATGGATAGAGAATGACAAGTAGCCATTCCTCGAAACAAACCGGAGGTACTATTCAATTGTTTAACATCTTTTAGTGGTGGTTTAATTTCGTTGTTTTCCACTGGAACTATACCCCACATATCTAATTCATCTTCAGTTAACGTTCCTGTCTACAAAAAACACAAATACGGGTTTGAAATTATTTAAATAAATATAACAATAAGATTAATATTCAATTTTCATAAATAATAGTTGACTGTAAACAACAAAGTATAGACCTGACGAGAGCTGTCAGTGGGACATTATAAAGACATTGCCGCTACGAAACGTACGTCTGCATCCTATTTTTAATGATTCACTATCAATATTTTGTCAATAATTAAATTCTAAAGTGTACACATACCTTATCAAAACAAATACAATCGATGGATCCTGAAACATTGATGACTCTCGAGTTTATGCAGAAAATTTGTTTATTCTTAAGTCGATTTAAGGCATACAATTTTCCCACCGTCATCGCGGCCGGAAGTGCAGGCGGGACAACTATCGTAAATACGTCCAAAGCTTTAATTAGAATGTCTAAAGGTGTTATGGATCGTGTAAGCTGAAATTATTTCATTAAAACAGTAAATAAGTG
>CAJUYH010006630.1:0-19627 GCA_910591685.1 Galerucella tenella | reverse complement strand
TTAAAACCACCAAAATGTCAGATTTTGACATGTGAAAAAAATAATCGCAGTTGTTAACCTTAGCAACTCTGCTAACAACTTTCGATAATGACCTTAGTAACCACTTGGCGAAATTTTAGTATTCTCTAATACACGGTTGGCAACTGTTGTTATGATAACAACATCCAAGATCCATACGTGAAAATGGACGTGACAGCGCCGCAAAATAGTTATAATGTGCGGACAATAAGTCGTTTCTTTGCTTTGACAGAGTAGACAAAAGTAAACTTCAAATATCTTTGTGGTTGTTTATTTTTTCGGTGGAGCTAAATTGAAATTGTGGAAGGAAAGTAAGTAATTTCATCTTCTGTATTTGTAAACCTTATTTCCTGGAAACAATATGTTCACAATGTCCAATGTCTAACTGATGCTTGGCCTGCTGAAAAATGTAAAGTTGTACCAGCACTGCCTTGGTAGCATCCATGGGCATAAAAATTTAAAGTGAGTAATACTTTCAAATGATTGGGAATATGTGTCGCCCGTTGTCCATCAGGTAGAACGTGATTTAATTCATTCATAAGTTCCAAAGCTATCTCTTTATCCATTCTAAACAAATTTTAAAATGTAATATCTGGTAATTCGAAAGGATTACTAGAATCTCTTTATCTTTCGTATCTCCTTTCGTTTCTTAAATTTTCTCTAAGAAAGTAACCATATATATTAAAATCTTGACAAATGTCTAGCTGCACACATATTGAATGAATAAAAAGTCTATATGTACTAATAATGCAATTCTTATCAATTTAAAGTATTTAAGTGTTATATAAATTATATAAATAAATAAAAACATTCCAATAAGTGTCTGACGCAAGTGGTTTTCGTTAACAACAGCTCTGGAGCAGTTGCCAGTGAAACACTTCTCATACCCACTTGTCATTAGGCATAGCAACTCTTATAGCGACTTTACTTACTTATATAGTGAATACCAATTTCGCACTTAGCAACTGACCTTGAGCATAACGACAATTCACAGTTGCTAACCATAACAACTTTGCTTAGTGAATAGCCCTGCTTAAATGGTGGCATAAAGCTTTATGTCATCAGAATTTCAGATATGTAAGTAGTATTTTGAAACGTAATAACATTGAAGGGAACAATGTAGGGAACCTTTTAAAGTGAATGGAAGTAGGGCAAATGAACCTGGGGGAGTGATACATGTAGATGTATGTGGTCCTATGGAGGAATATTCGTTGAATAACTCCCGATATATTTTTTTGTTAAAAGATGACTTTAGCAATTATAAGTTTGTTTATTTCATTAAAAATAAATCAGATGTATGTGAAAAATTGAAGGAGTTCTTAACTTATTTTGAAAATCAAACGGGAAAAAGGGTTAATGTCATAAGGAGTGATAATGGCACAGAACTTGAAAATTCCTACGTACAGTGCCATACACTCCACAACAAAATGGGAGAGCTGAAAGGGAATTTCGCACAATAATAGAGGCAGTAAGAGCTATGATTTCGGAAAATAAATTACCAAAAAGATTTTGGGCGGAGGCAGCAAATACTGCTGTGTTCTTATTAAATAAAACTGGTACAAGTCCAGTTGAAGGTAGAACTCCTTATGAGCAGCTATTTAATAAAACATTTGACATGAAGGTGGTGAAAGGAATATTTGGAAGCAAAGTTTGGGCCTATATACCTAAAGAAAAAAGAAGAAAGCTAGATATGAAAAGTAAACAGGGTATTTTCATTGGATATTCTGAAAATGTAAAGGGATACAGAATATATTACGAAAAAGAAAATAAAGTGACTATAGAACGAGAGATAAATTTTATAATTCAAGAAACTTTAGAAGAAAAGCTTATTTGTTTGGACCTGGATAGGACAGAAATTATGTTAGAGAGCAGTGAAGAAGATAACGTAATGAACTCATTGGAAGCATTACCTGATGAACCATATTTGGAAGAACAAAATTCAGGTAATGACGAACAAATGGAAACTGTACCGAATCAAGTATCTACAAGAAGGCGAAATGAAAAATTACGACCATCTGAAGTATTAAAAATGCCACAACATCTGTACAATGATTATGATTTGAGCTATTTTAGTCTAGATGTTGAGGAACCCAAGACTTATGAGGAGGAAATGGAAAGTGAATACTCAAGTAGCTGGAAGGAAGCAATTGATGGAGAATTAAGTGCCTTATTAGAGAACAAAACTTGGGACTTGGTAAAAAAGCCAATTAAATGTGAAATAATCGATAGCAAATGGGTTTTTAAGATGAAAAGAGATAAAGAGGGTGAAATAGATAAGTTTAAATGTAGATTAGTGGCAAGGGGATTCAAGCAAAGTATGTTTGAAAATGTGTATAGTCCTGTAGTGAGACTAACTACTATAAGGGCAGTTCTGGCGGTGTGTGTTCAGAAGGGCTGGCCTATATATCAAATGGAAGTTTGTAATGCCTTCTTGCATGGAAAAATAAAGGAAAATGTGTTTATGTATTTGCCACAAGGTTGTGAAACAAATGGTAAAGTATGTAAATTAAACAATGCGATTTATGGACTTAAAAAGGCACCACTGTACTGGTACCAAAAATTTTATAACTTTATGTCAAGTGATGGTTTTATTAAGAATAGATGTGATAATTGCTTATATATGAAAATGACTGAGGATATAATTATTATATATTTAGTTATTTTTGTTCATGATATTTTGATTAGTGGTTCTTGTAATAAGGAAATAGAAAATTTGAAGTTAAACTTAAAAATGTGTTTTAAAATAAAAGATTTAGGTTTATTAAGCTATTTTTTTGGGCATTTCAGTAGAACAGGATATGAAAAATAATACTATTGTGCTAAGTCGAAAACAATATTTGGAGAATGTTCTTTCAAAATTTGGTAAGTATGTTTAATTGTAAGCACATAAGTACACCAATGGATAGTAACTTTGATTATGATCATTTGAAAAGTGTTAGATTTGGGAGTATTGATATTGAAACTAAATGTAGACAAATTATTGGCTGTATCATGTATGCAATGTTAGGAACAAGACCAGACTTATGTTCGAGTATTAGTCTATTATCAAGGTATCAAAATTATGCAAGTGAAAAATTGTTAACTTCGCTAAAAAGGGTATTAAGATATATTAAAGGAACCCTTGAGCTTAAGTTGGTCTTTAAAAAAAGGAGTAATTACATTATTTCGGGATATGCAGATGCAGATTGGGGTGGCGATACTACTGATCGTAAATCAACAAGTGGTTTCTGCTTGTTTGTGTTTGGCAATATTGTGTCATGGAGCTCTAAAAAGCAAAGTACTGTCGCCATGTCGTCAACTACTGAAGCGAAAATTATTTCTTTAAGCTATTGTATTAGCGAAGCTTGTTGGATGAGAAATTTATAGCTAGAGTTAACATTAGTTGAAGAATTCAAAGTTGTTGTTTATGAGGATAATCAGTCTGCAATTCGTTCTTGTGGCTCCCATGAACAGTTGAAAAGAATTAAGCATCTAGATATCAAGTATCATTTTGTCAAATAAAAAATTAACGAAAATATGTTCCAAGCGGGGAACAAATAGCAAACATACTAACTAAACCTTTGAATATAGCAGCTTTTGAAAAACTTAGAAACTTTATGTTACAGTATTAATATTTGTTTTATGTTTCACGAGTTGAAAAAATTTTGATTGAGTGAGGGTGTAGTAGTAGCACTCAAAATTGTATTTATACTAGATATTTTATTTGTACTATGTATCGATAATATATTCTAGTTAGTTGGCGATTTTATGTAATGACGGAATGTGTCATAATATGTTAATTTGATGATCTTTCAATTTGTAATTTATTAGAAGTAAATCTCTTCCTTTTCACTAATCTAGTGTTTTATTACTACCACAAGCTTCCACCACATTCTGACGCAGACCCAGATTATCTTCCCAACACGGACCAGCCCAACGATTCCAAAAGGACTCTTCATTTCCCGGAAAATTCTATTTTGGATGACATCAGGGAGAATAATAATATTATAATAATTGAAGTGACGCAGGAAGATGAGGTGATAGAAGATTTTGGAAGTACAGTTACAAAAGGAAGAAAAAGAATAAGAAAACCAGAAACATGGAAGAAAAATATAAAAAGGCGAAAATTAATTCTGGAAAAGAATATGTGTCAAGACTGGGAAAATCACACGAAGCAAAAAGCCTGAAGCCTCTTTGCAATAACTATATTTTTGGATGCAATCAAAATATTGATGAAGAGACCAGAACGATGCTTTTGAAAAACTTCTATTCATTGGCAGATAAAAAGCGCCAACGAGACTACATTTCCAAGTGCATCAAGTCTATTGTACCAAAACAAGACACAAACATCCGGAAAAGACTTATTAATAGGACCTATTATTTCACAATCCAAGATAAGGATATGAGTATACAAAAAAATGTTTACATCTACCTTGAATATATCAAACAACGCTATAAGCACTGTGGTTTCGAAAACCAACTAGACGGGACAGGTGGAAGAAGAAAAAGAGGAAAGCATTGCAGCCGCAACAATAAAACTACTGAAAGTGAGATAAATGAAGTTATAGCTCATATTAACACATTTCAACGAATGGAATCGCACTCCTGTCGATCCAGAACAAAAAAAGAATATCTTGATGGATCTTTAAATTTGACCATGATGTACCGTCTCTACGTTGAAAAGTATCAAAAAGAAGAAACAGCGTTTGTGAAAGAGCCTATTCATGAGAATATTTTCAACACTCGATTTAATATAGGTTTTCACAAACCTAAAAAGGACCAGTGTTCGATTTGTGAAGCTTATAAAAACGATCTTCAGAAAGAAGAACCTTTTGAAAGGAAAAACAAGAAAATAATTTGAAGAATGTCAAACTGTCCAGGTTGGATAAAGAAAGTGACAAGAAAATATGCGAAGAGGATTTAGATCTGGCTACGTGCTGTTTCGATTTGCAGGCAGTTATGACATTGCCTCAAGAAGATGTGGCACAAATCTATTATAAATCAAAATTGAACGTCCTCAATTTTCCATATGTTTGAGGAAAAAGGCTACTGTTACTTCTGGCACGAAGCAATAGCTAAAAGAGGAACCCCTATAAAGTTAGCAGAGCCACTTGCAAATAAATCGATGAAACCTATTCCAATAATTGTCGAGAATTTGTCGTGAACGTAAAAAATTTGTCGCGCTCTTAGTTTTTTTTATAGGGGGTGGCTCTGCTAACTTAATATGAAGTTAGCAGTGCCACCCATAAATAAATATCAAAAAGCATCAAAATTATTACGAATAATTGTCGAGTAATTGTCGAAATCCATCTGACGTAAAAAAAACGCAAAAAATCTATTCCGTCTAGCATATATTATATACCTTCTTGGAAATACCTGGTTTTTGAAGAAATTTCGTATTTTTGACAACAGCGCATAAGTATAATGACATTTTACGTGTTCTCCATATCATTATTGACGAATATAAATTTTTTTAAGCAACTTCCTATTTTCCAGAAGCAAAAAAATTATGTTTCAAAGCAGAATGATAGAACACACTTATGTAGTACACTTATGTAACTTTGTTGATTTCTTATTTTTTCAAAAATAATTTATTCGAATATCGGAATATTTCTTTCATTACAACACACGGTGCGTATATAGGAGAAAACCCTCGAGAAAACCCCACGACAAACACGTTTTGGTCATTTGACAATTGTTCAGATAAATTCTCATTGAAAAAATAATAAGTCAACAAAGTTACATAAGTGTACTACATAAGTGTGTTCTATCATTCAGCTTTGAAACATAATTTTTTTGCTTCTGGAAAATATGAAGTTGCTTAAAAAAAATTTATATTCGTCAATAATTATATGGAAAACACGTAAAATGTCATTATACTTTTGCGCTGTTGCCAAAAATACGAAATTTCTTCAAAAACTAGGAATTTCCAAGAAAAAGGTATATATATGCTAGAAGGAATATATTTTTTGCGTTTTTTCACGTCAGATGGATTTCGACAATTACTCGACAATTATTCGTGACAATTTTGATGCTTTTTGATATTTATCCATGGGTGGCACTGCTAACTTAATATTAAGTTAGCAGAGCCACCCCCTATAAAAAAAACTAAGAGCGCGACAAATTTTCCACGTTCACGACAAATTCTCGACAATTATTCGATAATTATTGGAATAGGTTTCATTGATTTATTTGCAAGTGGCTCTGCTAACTTTATAGGGGTAAAAGAGGAGCGAATGAGATTACAACTAATATATATCTTTTCCTAAAAGATGTTCTTAATGGAAGTGACAATTGTGTTGTTCAAAATAAAAATTATTTTGTATGTATCTATACTGTGTGCAAACTTTGGATATATCTAGCATCACTCATGAATATTTGATAGTTGGGCATTCAGAAAACGATCGAGAAAGAAAAAAAAGAATTTTGAAAAGTGGCCCAATTTATGTGCCTACTGAGTTAGTGACTGTTATCAAGGGTGCAAAAAAGACAGGACATCCATACAAGGTATTTGAAATGGACTCGAAAAGCTTTATAAATTGGAAAATGGTAGCAGGACAAATGGGTGAAAACTTTAATATTAATACAGAAGCTCAGAAGGTAGTGTGGAATGAAGTCAAAATAGTGAAAGTTTGTAAGAGTGAACCAGACTATATTCTCTATAAAACGAATTTTGAAGAAAATGAGTATAAGAAACTCTTCATAAGGGAAAAATTCAGAAGCAAAAGACAGCCTTATATCCATGTTATTAGGCTAACAATGCAATTTCAGAAAAGGAGAAGCAAGACTTGATCCAGCCTTGCAATGACGAGCAGATTCCAAGGATTTACCATGATTTCTTCAGGAACTCAAACATTTTGGTGCAAAAAAGTAATGGCAAAACTGAATCTGACAGTGATGAAAATTAGGTTTTTTGTTTGTAATATTCCAAATGTTATCTAATAAATGAGTCAAACATGTTTTTTTGTTACTATCCATATTTTGTTTTGTAAAATTATTGTCTTGACATAAAAAAACTCCTTTCCCGTTACAATCTCAAGCAGCACTGGGTTATTTTACGCTTTTATTGAGAACCTTATTTTTCCCAAACATAAATTTGAGCAACACGGAGATATGCCATCTAATTTTTTTTACGGAGCTAGCACCAAATTTGTTCACAGTAATACTTTTTAGACCCTAATTTCAAACGTGAATAACTCGAAACAGCTATTTTTCAGATATCTCAGTATTGCTTTGACGTATCATCACAATATAATTATTATATTGTGAACTTTGTATTTGTTGATTTTGACTGAATAAAGTATTTGTATTTATAAAATACACTTTATTTTGTTGATATTTGTGATTAAAAAATAATAATATAGAGTCTGTTTTTGTATTCTTTGGATGCTCTTCTTGAGATATTCTAGCCCTTTCAGTAAAGAATCGTTTTTGTATAGTTTCAACATTTGTCAGGTATTTCAGTACGGTCTTATGGGCATGTTAGGCTAATGCACATTGGTTCACAAATTGTTTGCAATCACTTCTATGTGAAGTGATATGGTCTTTTAGGTGTCTTGAAGTATGTATGTATGTATGTCTGATGTAATTTTGTTTGCAATCTGTACAGCAAACTTTGTAAGTATATAATATTCAAATGTTGTTCTTTTTAATGTCATCTTTCAATTTTGAAAAAACATTAGCTAGAGTTTGTTCAGCCATCCTTTGCCATTACATCATAATGGGTGACGTATTCTGCTGTTTTACGTAGGTCTTATTTTACTTGAATGTTATTTTACACTTGACCTCAAAATTATTATCAATGACTTATTATGTTAAGAATTGTTTTCAGCAAATGACAACTGAACTGTCAAAAGTAACAGATAAAATTTATGCCGACCTTACATAAGAAATACGTTAACGACGTCATAATTCCGTCCCATCCATTTCATGAATGAGAGAGCAAGCTGGACAATGTACGACGTAACAGCAAAGGATTGCTGAACAAACTCTACCTTCTTTATTGTTTATTTGCGATTCTATTGTTTTTAACGTCTTTAAAGATAGAGGAGATTTCTGATCTTAGATTCCTTTCCTATGGTAAAGGTTTATATCAATCTGTTAGATGAAATTAGAGAATGTAAATTTCTATTTGAAAATAATTGAAGTAATAAATATTTCGGTACACATTTGTCTGGGTATAAGGTTGAAAAATATATTTCAATTTTTTAAATCATGAAAACTATGAATCACTTACACTGGTACCCTTGATATCATGTCCAAAATTCCAGCACCATTCCATTGTTGGGCAGATTTAAGCTCTTCTGTGCATATTCCAACAATCTGAATAAAACTTACAGTTCCAAATGGAGTATGAGCTGTCTTTAGTTGTGAATCTGTTGTCATCAACATATGCTGTATTCTGGATTCACTATTATCCAATGCACAATGCCAGGATACATGATCACCAGAACAAAGAGCATTCCCTACAATATTTTTTTGATAAAAAATTGCTCTCGTCTAAGTGGTAGGCGTTAATTTAAAAAAGCTTCATAATTGTTAATGCTCACAAGACAAAAAAAATTGTTTCGAGTTTTTGACTGATTTTGCAAAAAATCAATAGTTTATTCACCTATTTTGAACATTATTCATTGAAAAACTGGGTAATTTTGAATTTCAAAAAAAAATCGTCAAAAATATTTTTCCAATATTTCAATAACAACCATTTTGTCCGATATTTTGAATAAAACAATTTAAATGTGTCACACTGTATAATAGACATTTTCAAAATGATCTCTTTTTCTTTCAGGAAAAAATTAATTCATATTCTCTTGAATATTGTTCGGTTATTCAACTCCCTAAAGTATCAAGAGCTAAGAGCAGTTCCAAAGTTAATATTACCTACATACATATAATAAAAAGTTTTTACAATTATTTTTTCAAAAGATACAGTTCAGCTTCTTTCTGTATATACTGTTTATAGCACGGAAACAAAACTATCAAGGTTTTAATTTGTTAGCCTGCATATACTGCTATGCAACTACTGAAAGACTGAGTTAGTTTGTTGATCTGCAGTCAAATTACTAATAATAAAGTTCTTCAAGCAGGGAAAGGGAAAATAATAATTTCATTTATTAAGTTGTTATTAATTATATGTAATAATTGATGTTTTTCCCCTTTCACTTCTTGAAAATATCAATGTGCCTTATAACATCAAGTAGTGGAAGGGAAGATGATCATTTCTTTTATCCTTTTCCTTTAAAATTATTGCAAAGTGGGATTTTTTCATTCATCGTGGAGATGGCTGAGTAAATTAATTTATTTTCCATTCTTTTTGTTGAAGAACTTTGTGAATATCCATTAATTTATAACATACTTCAAGTTTTTCTTGAAAGAATTGAAAATTTATATTCTCATTCATGTTATTTGTCCATAATTATATCTATAAATCAAAATATTTAATGTAACATAAATTATAACCCTATAAATATGTAATTGCAGGAGAGGTATAAACTTTTTAATACAGTGACACAAATTGAAACTGTTTTTTTGTAGAATATCAGACCAAAAATTGATGGAGTAAATAACTCGTAATTGGATGTTTTTTCTTTGGAAATTTTGAGTAGCCTGCACATATTTATATGGATAATTTTCATAATAGATGAAAACCGAGTACTATTTTGTTTATTTACTACAAAATCAGCCAAATACTTGTTTTCATCAGAACCACAAAAAAAATACCTGACTGGAATACATATTTTGCTAAAGACTGCATTAATGTAGCTGGCCAGGTGGGAGGTGCTGTTTCCTCCAGTTCTCTTTTTAATCGAAAGGTTAACTCAAAACCAAATCCTGATATTGTATCAGGACCCGTAACATCATGAACTCTTCCATCCCCATGTAAATCTGATAAGCCAAAACTATGAACAAAATTTGGTGTTAAATGTCTTACCTATATAAGAATAACTTATTGTATAATTATAAGATATCCTTTTACCTAATATAATGCCAGTGAGGGGGAATGTTTTCATGTGGTATGCCTGGATTAGCATACATAGAAATATAATCAAGAGGATCAGGGCCGCCTAGCCTGAAAATAATAAAATATTGGATCATGGAGTGCCTAATCAAGATATTGGATGGTAAATAGTTACTCCTATTAAGGTTTTAAATGAATAGTTGTTAACATAAGTTCATACCAAAATTTCAATAATGCAGTAACTTGTAAAGGATTTGCTTGGTTAGGATAAATTTTTCTACAAAGTGTGTACAAACTCTCAAGTCCTGCTGGGGTTGGTGGGAGTATATTCATTGGGGGTCCCTGAGGTAGTCCATTAGCTTCATCCATTCTGGATATTTGTTTATTTTTAGGATTCCCTGTAGAATTTTCCTTAATCGGTTTTTGTTCACTCCATTAATTTATTTTTTGAAAAAAGTGGTTTCTTAAAAATTAATACAATAACTCCGGTTACAATATATTATAGGTAGATGGAAATAAACATATTATTTGATAAACTTTGAGTATTTAGAACTAAATTTAGGCAACAGCCAATACAAAATAAATTTAAAAAAGAAGAAATAAGAAAGATATGCACAGGCTTAGATCAGGAAAGCATATAAAACCACAGAATAACTAGTATTCTGTGATCAGTGCTGCGAATTAGTCTATGGTTTGTCCCATAGAGAAATTGTCTATGGTTTGTCCAGTTTCCGTTTTTTGGGTCAGTTTCGACAGTTTCCCATTTATAATGCCCGGATGCACCAGCTAAAAAACAGTCCTTTGAATCGGCCGATCAACCGTAAATCGTAGCTTTCGTGTTGCACCACCCAAAAACTGTCCGTTAATCGATTGATTTTACGGATAGAATTAACCGACCGTTTTCGGGCGATAATAGAGGAGTTCAGTCTAAGGTCAGTGTGGCCAACAAAAAGTGGTTTTTCTGACAATAATGACAGTTAATGTCTACTCCTTAAAACATAAGAATAACAGAAATGAAATGGTGACTTGCCAGAAGTTCCTAGAGTTATTGGCCACCGATATGTTAAGTATTCAGCTAAAAAGTCATTTTAAATTTTAAAATATACGCTTCGGGGGTGTATTCATTATTTCAATAAAGCAATATAGATGTTCGCAATGATGGAAAACATGCAAAAACCTTTTGTTTTAAGGGGTAGACATTAACTGTCATTATTGTCAGAAAAACCACTTTTTGTTGGCCACACTGACCTTACACTGAACTCCTCTATTTCAAATACGGACCGCTTTTGGTAATAGCCTTGCTTATATATGACACGTAGCGTATATATAAACAAGGGTAATAGGGCATGTTCACGACAGTTGACAATTGACAATAATGACAATACTATGGCGGTAAAACAATAAGCCATGTGGACTTGATATAAGGAGCACAAAATGTCGAAAAAGTGTCCGTGAAAAGCATTGAATAGTAGATGGCGCGGGAGTAGCAAATTGGTCTGAGGACAGAGTGAAGTATGCCGACCAAGTTAACATAACAAAATCTCCGTCTTATGCCCGGTTCCACCAACCTACCGTAAAAACAGTCGATACAATAACCGTTGATCGACCGATTAATCGATGACTCTCCGATTTTTCAAAATACCAGTTGCGCCAGATAAAGTAACAGTTGGTATTGGAACCGACCGTTAAATGTGAAGTGAAGTGAGAGTTTAAGCCATGTTTAAGCTTTAACCCTACATTATACGTATTGTCAATGTCATATAAAATGGAAAGAAAAAAGAAATTGAATTTGAAAATAAGTATGGCTGCAAATTTACTTCAATTGTAATTAATTTATGTAATACTATATTTCTATTATATATAATTAAAGTTAGCTTAAAATATATTTTTTACCAATTCGAATTTAAAAAAGTGAATTTGTAATGCATTCCCATTTCGCTCCAATTCAGCATCTTGATGTTCAGCTTCAATTTTATTTTCAATATGCTGATCCCAATAAATTTCAAAAATGTGATCGTCTTCTATTGCTAAATTATCTAATACAGATGTGCCAACGATTACCCTTGATACATTTTCAACCTCTATTTGCATTCTCACAGATAAAACAGGAAGGCGTCGCTTCCAAATTCCGAACAGTATTTTAATACCATTTCTAGTACTAGTATGTGAGTTTTGATCATTATTTTGGGATTGTGTTTAGGTGTTACATACAGTAGAAAAAATTGACCTTTACCCTGACGTCACTAACAATGAACAGTAGTAAACACAAACTTTATATACCTCATCCTTTTCTACTGACAGTAAAAACACATCATACAATATTGGGCGGAGTAGAATTCGATGAGACCTCTGGCGGAGAAAATTGTAACTAACGGCAACGAGTAAAATAATTCGTTTTGCATTGTTTTTGTATTAAATTCATGTCAACGTAATTACCGTGAATTCGTACTTTATTTGTTTAATTTTGTGTCAGTGACAAGTTTAAAACTGTGTTTTTCTATTCAACTCAACTCTCATCATTTCTGAGGTAATATTCTTATATAATCAGAGATATTATAGAAGAGGTTATGTTATTCTATTTTTTTGTTTTCATTACAGATCAAAGAGAAAATAAGTCGGTATTAAAGATTAAAAATATTACTCAATACAAACTTACCTTCCCTGCAACTTTTGTAGATATAATTGTATTAAAAATAGAATAAAAACACGAAATCAGACCTAAAACTAAACAGTTAATAGAACGCTTGTTGTACTTTTCACTCAATACAAACCTACCTTCCCTGAAACTTTTGTAGATATAATTATATCAAAAATAAAATAAAAACAAGAAATCAGACCTAAAACTAAACAGTTAATTGAAAGCTTCTTGTACTTTTCACAAAAATTAACCATACCTATTACTCTAAAAATGAAAATATTAGGAGTCAAAATTTATTTTAACAACACAAAATACTAAAGCACAATCAAATAAAAAGCAGAAGTTTTACAAAACACACACTGAAAATAACTAAAACAGCAAAATAAAACCACTTAAATATCAAAGGGCTTATACGGCAGCTGATTTGTTTTACTCGTTGTCAGGATGACATTGACATTTCAGAGCGCCATCTATCGAATTCTACTTTTCCCAATACGTACACTTGTCTTTCAAGCAATGACATACGTTCTTATGTAACTCTAATTATTACTTCCAAATGTTGGAAAGAGATAGCACCAAAAACGATTAATCGGTTGTATTCATAAGAATTTATTTTGACCTCTTATGACAACTGTCATTCCATTAGATCTCTTCTATGCACTGCTACTAACGAATTCCTCATGAAAGAATTTTTTTTGCTTATGACTAGGGAGAGACTCCATTAGCCGAATATGTTTTAGCATTGATTAAAAAATAGCAAAGATACGCAACGCATACGAGCGAAACGTGTCCTCCTATGGCTACGACATGTAGATGGCAGCACCTCTGAATATGGCTTTGAGATTTCAGTCGCTTCGATATCTCCGTTGGGTGTAGGTCGTGGCACTGCTCAATCGTTCAATAAACGCACGGAAGATCAGTAGCGTACTTTACAAAGATTCTCGTGTCTGCAGAGTTACGAAACTTGCCATTAATTCATTATGTGCATAATTTTTAATAAATAAAATGAGAAAAGTTGATTAATAATTTTTTACAGACGCGAACCTAAGTAAACATGTAAAAACACTTAATTTTAACGATAAAATAGATAAATAGCGAACTACTCTAAGGGGAGATTAACGCCCAAGATGTATTTAATAACAGAAAATAATTGAATGAATCAATATTTCATTTAAACCAATATAATTAATAATTAATCTATATATTATATAAAAGAGTTATCCCAGATAGCACAAGTACGTACATAATACATATTCAATACGTACTCATGAGATGTAAGGTACGTATTATGTACGTACTTTCCTGTACAAAGTACGTACATGGTACGTATTAAATACGTACATTTTCCAATAAAATGTACGTACTTGGTACGTACCGGTAGTATCTACTTGGTTCGTACCGGTAGTACGTACTTGGTACGTAATAGTAGTACGTACTTGGTACGTACCGGAAGTACGTACTTGGCATCCAGACATGTACAGGAGACATGTACAGAGCTGACAGCTCACAATTGAGTTCCAAGGAGCTTTTCTTGAGTTCCTTTTAAGCAACGCCGATATTGTTGTAATTTGAGTTATCCGTCACAATGTTAATAACGTTGCTGTCGTAGCAGGAATTCGAAAAAATTTCCTTTACACTTAATTGTGGGTTTAACTGTATAGTCTTATAAATTAGAGTATACATTAGAATGTGCCCAAACTACATTAGATTAAAATATAAAACTTCAAAAACAGCTTGAAAATTAATTTATTTTGAAATAATATACAAATTTTTACTATTTTCTATTTACTATTTGGTACATTGAACCTTTTTGCCCTGGCCGGTGCCCTTCTTAACCACCTATAATGGCTCCGTCTCCTTATTTTCTCTGCATTTTCCAGATTTCACAGCAGCACCTTAAAAAGATAATGAAAAATAGCTAAAATAAATACGTTTAAGTGAATAAGTATCTGTGACATTATTAAAATTATTGGACGATACAGAAAAATTACAACAAAAAGGCAGATTTAAATCTTCAACCACCTGTTTTCGATTATTACTTACAAATCTCTGAAGTTCTTTAGTTGCTTTTTTATAATGTTCACTAACTTTATAAGGCATCTCACTAGTAGATTAATGTACTAATAAATAATAGGTGGGTAGGTATACTTATCTTTATAAACAGCAAATAAACAGGTTGTAAAAATATACTGCTTACAAGATCCCAAAGCTACAAACTATAATGGAACTAGTATTAAAATAAGTACCTACCTAATATTACTTCAAACTAGATTAACTGTTACTTTAATAAATATAAATTGAATAAAGTAATAGAAAATAGTCAATAACTTTTACCAACTATTTATCCTGGTCTTGGTGTATAAACAACAAAAGTGGCTGGCACAAGTGGTCTGTGTGATCGTGGGTGAAATGGGTGGAATATTGAGATAAAAACCGCCAAATATTTCTTTTTATTGCACTCCAAACTAAAAAAAGCACGAACGCGACAGATGCCCTATCTACATCTGGTTACCATATTGGACGAATTATTGTTCGTTCAAGGTCCTAGCCATAGACAAAATAAAAGAGACGGATTGAAGTATAGGCGGTATAAGGCACAACGTTACTGCGCAACTGACCCGCGCATCGAGTCGCTTCGGTCGTGAGAACTACAAGACTTTTTACAAAAGGGAAATAGAATAAAATGGTTTAAAATACTATAAATTACATTTCATTTCACTATTTATTCTTCAATGTCGATAAATATTAGAAAATATCCTAGTATATCAACTTTTAAGTCATTAAAAATGAAAATATACATAATCAATTATACATTGGCTGGTGTGAATCTAGCTTCTGCTTGTCAAAGTCATAGTGAAAGTGTCAATAATTATTCTACAAAATGGTGAATCCGATTTAAAATTAGTTTATTTATAAATTTACTTATGATTTTAGTTCTAATTTAGGAAATAAAAGTAAGTAAACCTTTAAAATATCATCACCAAATATAATACGTCATAGTTGTATTGCAAAAATTGTAATACTTAGTAAATATTTTTGGTCACTTCGCAATAGACCTTTTTAACGGAAGACATCTTGTGGTTGCGGCGACCGTTGTCCACCTATAGATTTATATAGGAACTAATAGAAGATAACTGTAATATTAAATGGAAACTGTAAGTTAGGGCTTGGACAGCTGTGCCTAAGCTTACAGCAACGGTATATTTCT
Source organism: Galerucella tenella (assembly GCA_910591685.1). NCBI lineage: Eukaryota > Metazoa > Arthropoda > Insecta > Coleoptera > Chrysomelidae > Galerucella > Galerucella tenella. The sequence continues at coordinate 3,826 of CAJUYH010006630.1, read as the reverse complement.
TCTCTTTTTTTAGAGACTCGACCAGGGAATAAATACAATAATTTATACCTTTATTTTTCTGGAAGAAATATACCGTTGCCGTAATCTAAGGTACACCTGTCCAAGCTCTAAGTTACAGTTTCCATTAAATATTACAGTTAGCTTCTATTAGTTCCTATATAAATCTATAGGTGAACAACGGTCGCCGCAACCACAAGATGTCTTCCGTTAAAAAGGTCTATTTGTAGTAAGAATAAAACATTTTTCAAATTTCCATCTGATATTAATCAAAGTGAACATCAAAGTACATTTTAGAATTTCTTTCTACATCAAAGGATCAAAGGTCGTGTAAAGATAATTTTAATAATAATGCATTCACAGGTTGATTATGCAAAATACTTATTAGATTTGTTTTACCTTTGCAATCCTTAGATCATACACTACTACCAAAAGTAGTTGAACATAATAATAATACCAAGCTTTTGAAAATACTGTAGCTATTGTCTGTGAAATGAAAGCTTAATTTTTCTAATAATAATGATAGCCGCAAAGAAACTCATCTACCTAACAAATGCATTTTATTTATTTTGTTTCAGACCTGTTCCTGTCTTCATAGAAATGGAGAATCTACTTTTTAACTCCTTTTTACTTAAATTTTTGCAGTTTTTGTGAATAATTTTAAAATAATGTGCAATTGGATGTGATATTGGTTTTAACTTTTTTAAATATAATGTAAGTTTAGTAAAAATATGTTATTTTCTGATTAATAATATGTAAATGTTCGATGAATTGATGATAATAATATAGATGTAGATTATTTGTTGTGAAATTATGTGCAGTTTAATAAAAATTTCAAATTAGTGTTGATTTCTCATTTATCTAATTTATGTGTCTTAAAATTGTTTATTAATTATAATCATTTCATTAGAAAAAATGAAATTAGTTTCAATTTTTTGTAATGAAATAATTATATAATAACCAATTTTTAGACAAATTGTGAGATTTACATACCCACAATCCAAACCAACCAATTTAAATATCCCGCCCTCAAAAATTAGTTCCAACAACCCTTCCTGGTGCGCTTCGATCGACGTGATGCCAACTGTTACTACAGGGTCGACAACTCTCATTATATTATATTTCTCTATGGGTCCATCGTCGTATGTCGACTCCGTTCGGAATGCTTCTCGAAATTCATCAACAGGGTCGTCAATTTCATGGAGACTAGATATAAAGGAGCACAAACTTATATTGGGAAAAGTAGAATTCGATAGATGGCGCTCTGAAATGTCAATTTCATCTTGACAACGAGTAAAACAAATCAGCTGCCGTATAAGCCCTTTGATATTTAAGTGGTTTTATTTTGCTGTTTTAGTTATTTTCAGTGTGTGTTTTGTGAAACTTTTGCTTTTTCTTTGATTGTGCTTTAGTATTTTGTGTTGTTAAAATAAATTTTGACTCCTAATATTTTTATTTTTGGAGTAATAGGTATGGTTAATATTTGTGAAAAGTACAACAAGCGTTCAATTAAGTGTTTAGTTTTTGGTCTGATTTCGTGTTTTTATTTTATTTTTGATACAATCATATCTACAAAAGTTGCAGGGAAGGTAGGTTTGTATTGAGTGAAAAGTACAACAAGCGTTCAATTAACTGTTTAGTTTTAGGTCTGATTTCGTGTTTTTATTTTATTTTTGATACAATTATATCTACAAAAGTTGCAGGGAAGGTAGGTTTCTATTGAGTAATATTTTTAATCTTTAATACCGACTTATTTTCTCTTTGATCTGCAATGAAAACAAAAAATAGAATAACATAACCTCTTCCATAATATCTCTGATTATATAAGAATATTACCTCAGAAATGATGAGAGTTGAGTTAAATAGAAAAACACAGTTTTAAACTTGTCACTGACACAAAATTAAACAAATAAAGTACGAATTCACGGTAATTACGTTGACATGAATATAATACAAAAACAATGCAAAACGAATTATTTTACTCGTTGTCGTTAGTTACAATTTTCTCCGCCAGAGGTCTCATCGAATTATACTCCGCCCAATAGGAAAAATGTCGAAAAAAGTGTCCGCGAAAAGCATCGAATAGTAGATGGCGCGAGAGTACTGAGACTAGCAAATTGGCCTGAGGACAGGAGTGAAGTATGCCGACCAAGTTAACCTAACAAAATCTCCGTCTATCTTAGTTTTAATGTTTATTTTATAAAAGTTGAATCTAAATTAACAATTAATGGTAAAAACGAGTATATGTGAAAAATTGTCAAGCTAGACTAAAATGATAAAAAATATCACCGAATATAGTAGTGAAAATATAGGTACACCGCTATCTCTGTATTTTTTTCTGGCCAACAGTACGTGAAATAATTTCACGATAACCTTAGCATTGAAAGCAAATGATTATATTTGTCACACTCATTTTGAAGAGTAAGTGGAAGCAATTATCTATGAGTGGAAGGGAGCTCAAGATATTTCCCACTATTTATTTCCATAACAGCACAAGTATCACTAATGAACAGCATCAAGTACAACAGATCTACATCTAGCAACAGGAATTATTAGAAGATCACTGAAAAGATTTTAATTTTTTTTATATATGTACATATTGAAGGAAATTTATTAATTACATTAAGTATTTATTGATGTAAAAGTGAATATATTTAATTGTCTTTTTTGGTAACATTTTTGAAAAGTCCAGTAATCTATTAATGTGAGGGAAACATGTTTTTTGAAAGAGATATTCCATCCATACCCAATACAATAACTCTATAATTTTTTATTTTGTCTACTGATTTTAAGTTTCAATTCAAAATAAACTTTTAAGCAATATATAGATTTCAACTATAGACAAAGAGCTGTGTTAGAGTAACTGACTCAATTTGTCAATCAAATATACTTACATTGTACCCACAGTGAAATTAATTAACAATAATATTAAACATAGGATTAAAAATTCAAATTTTAAAATCTAACATAAATGAACATTCTAAGAAACTCTTTGCAGAATACCTGAAAACACTTTTCCACCAAACGCTCAAACACACTGGCTTCTAATTCCTTTCATCTTACTAAAAAAATGGACCCCATAAAACTGGGCCCATCTTGACATTTATGATTACTTCAAGAATTATATTTAATTTAACAAGTTATCTTCTTAATTAAGTGTTTTTTTAATGTTTCATACTTCATTTGTTGAACATGAGTATGTTCATTGATATATCTACTAAAAACCAATATGTTCTTGTTTCGAACATGAATACTTCCTGTAATATTTGTGATTTTTTCAACCAATAAATGTTTCCACAAATATGTACAAATTTCTTATTACCAAAAATTTTTCTCCTATTTTTGATGGACTTCAAGAAAAAAAAGCAGTGTATTTAAATTCTTATTTGAAATAAGTGGTACCCTATATTATGTCATATCATGGTTGTAATATAATGTAGGTACTTACCTATATGAAGTTTGATGTTCATTTTCAAAACAACATGCATTGTGCTGATACATGTAACAATCATAAATTATAATCAGCCATCACATAGACTGTCGAGTATAGATTATGTTTGTATTAGACTTTTCAACAACTTACTAGACACTATCGAAATCAAAGAATATAAAAAGAAGTTCAAGAAGACTGCTTTAGATTTAGCCCTAAATTAAGAACCTTTCACAGCTGAAGAATGTCCTCAGGAGGACCTGTAGGAAGGAAGGAGAATCTACTTTTGCTTTCAAATTCTTTATATACCTATTTATAATTTTTTAATGCTTCCATTTCACTTGCATGTGTACTAACTGTGATGGAGGATATTATTTTCATTTATAATTGATTTGATGA
>CAJUYH010006629.1:0-19634 GCA_910591685.1 Galerucella tenella | reverse complement strand
CGTTTCATATTGAATAAACAAAAATTTTATATAATTGTATCTGGTGTTGAATACTTAAATAATCAAAACGAGTATGCAATGAAAGAAGGGTAATAACTGTTTAATTTTTAACGTGATATTGTTTTGTGTTGCTAATAAACAACTGTCAAGTAAAAAATATATATGTCAAACATATAAAATTATTTCTCATTTTTTATAATCACCTTCCAAGTTAAGTAAGAGCTATTGAAGCTTTATGTGTTTGAGTGATAAATGTTCGTTTATTCCCACACATAAATTTGGTACATCGAGCCGGATTCGGCAAAAAACCAGCAAATAGTTTTAATTGTCAAACTCAGGAATTGGAATATGGTATGGCAAGCTGCTTCGTGAATCAATTGGACTGATTGTGAATTGGCGTCAAGGATTCTCTCAGGTCAGATCTTTCCAATATATTTGTAATCAAACATGGATTCGGATGCTTTGTTACTAAAAGCTCATACCGCTCGTAGAACTGCCAAAAGTAGCATCACTAGGATAGATAGTTTTATTAAAGCAAATGCAGGCAATTTATTGCATACATTTGAATATGAAACCAGGTTAGAGCTACTTGAAACTTCTTTCAAGAAATTTTGTGAGTCTCAGGAAGTCATTGAGGTATCTGAGACAGATGTTGAAAAGATTGGAGATCCTAGTGACTACGAAGAAAAATATTGCGCTTTAAAAACTCAATTAAAAATTTTGATTGATTGCTCTTCTCCTAAAAACCAACAAAGTCATCAGCCAAATTTTCCACAAAATGTTAATGTTAAAACAGAGGTTAAATCTAAGATGCCTGAAATTGTTATTGACAAATTTGCAGGTGCTCACCAAAGTTGGAATAGTTTTTATGACATTTTTAAAGCCCTTGTTTTAGACAATGATGATTTGGCAGAAATACAAAAACTTATTTATTTAAAATCAAATTTACTGGGTGAACCCCAAAAATTAATTGCAAATTTACCGTTGGTTGCCTCTAATTTGTCAGTAGCAATTGACATACTCAAAGAAAGGTATGAAAATAAGTTAGCGAATATTTACGTTCACATCAAGGGCCTATTGGACGTTCCATCAATGAATAAAAGTAATTCGATGAATTTACGTGATTTTGTTGTTTCAGTCAAACAGCACACAGAGTGCTTGAAAAATTTGAATGTTCCTATAGCCGAGTGGGATTTAATTTTAGTGTATATTTTGTCCCAAAAATTAGACATTAACACTAGACGGGGGTACGAGTTGGAAAGAGGTCCTACTCTTTTACCTACTCTAGATGGTTTCCTCAAGTTCGTTGAGAAGAGATGTCAGGCTGCTGAAAATTTAGTTTCGCCAGAGTTGCCTCGTAAAAACTCTCACTTTGCTAATGTAGATAAAAAGCTAAGTTGCTTGTTTTGTAAAATGTCAAATCACAACATGCTTAAATGCTTTAAATTTAAAGAGTTGACATTAAATCAAAGAAAACAGTTTGTATTTTCAAACAAATTATGTTTAAAATGTTTTTCTCCACACCATGTCAGTCAATGTGAGTGGAAGAATTGTCCTATTTGCGACAAAGCTCATAATACCCTATTACATGCGGGAAATTCTGTCGAATATTCATCAAATCTTAATAAGTCTCAAAATAATTCAAGAAATGCTCAACAAAATACGAGTTTTAGCTCCAATCGTGGGCTTACCAATCACAGACAAAAATGTTATCCTATGAATAACTCGAGTAGTAATTCAGATCAAGCTTCTAACATAGAACAAACACAAAATTCGGAGGCTGTTAAAGCTTCTACAAGTGACATGCTTGGGGAACACTCTAACGCTATGTCAAGCCTTTTTATAAATCAAAAATCTCATATTTTATTGGCAACTGCATCCGTACCTGTTTCAAACAACAATGGTCATTTAATATCTGCCAGAGCAGTGCTTGATAGTGGGTCTCAAGTGTCACTTATCACACATAAATTAGCTAAAAAACTCCAATACCCTACCTATAATAAAAATTTGTAAATTTGTGGTGTATCAGGTCGCATGCAAGTAAGTGAAGGAATCGATATTAAATTATTCTCAAAAGTTGACCCAACTAAAATATTTGAAGTAAATTGTTCAGTAACAAATTTTATTTCCTCCAAGTTGCCTCAATTTCCTATACAAACAAATCGATTAGAAATCCCTTGTAGTATTGTCTTGGCTGACTCAAATTTTGATGTTCCAGATCATGTAGATTTATTATTGGGTGCAGATGTTTATTATTCATTACTTTTACCTGGTTTGATTAACCTTGGGGACAACTTACCCATTTTACAAAATACCCACCTTGGTTGGGTGGTAGGAGGTGTCCTATCCTCAACAATCTTGTCAAATTTTATTTCATGTGAACAAGTTCCCTCGCATTCTTTATTTATTAATTTCAATCAAATCGATAAATTGCTGCAGAAATTCTGGGCAGTTGAAGATGTGCCACAAGGACATATCTTATCAAGTGAGGATGAACTTTCTGAACAAATATTTAAGAATACTACAAAAATTTTAGAAAATGGTAGATTCCAAGTGGATATCCCATTTAAATCGCCCGTTGAGAGTTCTAAACTAGGCGAATCTTTTTCATATGCCAAAAAACGTTTTCTTTCATTAGAGAAAAGATTGCATCAAAATAAATCATTATTTTACCAATATTCAGAGTTTATTAGAGAATATATCAACTTAGGTCATGCGCGGTATATTCCTCTTGATTTTAAAAATATTCACAATAACCACAAATATTTCATACCTCACCATTGTGTGATTCGTAATGATAAAACTACAACACGTCTCAGAGTTGTCTTCGACGCTTCCATGAAAACCACCTCAGGATATTCATTAAATGACATTTGTCTAAAAGGGCTTGTTGTGCAGCCAGAATTATTTGACATTTTGTGTCGCTTCAGAGTTTATCTTTTTGCAGTTGTTGCAGACATCGAAAAGATGTACCGGCAAATTTTAATTAATACTGATCACATTCATTTACAAAATATCTTATGGAGAGAAAGTATAACGGATGATATTAAATGCATCGAATTGTTGACTGTTAGCTACGGAACAAACTTTGCACCTTATGTAGCCACTCGTTGTCTCGCTGAATTGGCAGACATGTATAAAGAGGAATTTCCGTTGGCATCTATAGCAATTAAGACTCAAACATACGTTGATGATGTTTTGTCGGGAGCTGACTCGTTTGAGGAGCTCTGTGAACTAAAAACCCAATTAATAAAATTACTCAATTTAGGACAATTTACACTGCATAAATGGTGTTCAAATTCCATGAAGTTTATGCGTAATTTTACCTCAGAAACTGAACTTAAAAACTACTCTATAAATTCCGAGAGTAACTCCAATAAAGTACTGGGTTTTTTTTGGGAGCCAAAATTAGATCACTTCTCCATTTCTTTGCCCAAGAGCATAAATGTAAATCCAGTCACAAAAAGAAATGTTTTAGCTATCATAGCTCAGATCTACGATCCGTTGGGGCTTGTTGCTCCAATTGTCATAACGGCCAAAATTTTTATGCAGAAACTTTGGTTATCTAATTTAAACTGGGACGACTGCTTAAATTTAGAATTGCGTAACGAATGGATTAAATTATCCACAAACATTCTTGAATTATCAGATTTAAAAATTCCACGATGTTTAATTAATAATCGGAATATCAAGCGAATTGAGATTCATTCTTACTCAGATGCAAGCTTAAGGGCATACGGGTGTTGTATATATTTAAAAACTGTTTATGAAAACAACAGTGTTTCTTGTCATCTTATTTGTGCCAAATCTAGAGTTTGTCCTTTGCGAACAATTTCTCTTCCAAAATTGGAATTATGCGCATGTGTGTTGTCAGCAAAGACCACCCATCGTATTTTAGATATATTTAAAAATAACTTTCAAATAGCCAGCGTTAATTTTTGGACAGATTCCCAAATTTCGTTAGCATGGCTAGAATCACATCCAAGTAGATGGAATATATTCGTCGCAAATAGAGTTTCTTTAGTTCAAGAATTAACATCTTTGCACACCTGGAGGTACATTCCTACCAAACAAAATCCAGCTGATTATGTATCTAGAGGTATGATGGCGCAAGAACTCATTTCTAATAATATGTGGTGGCAAGGTCCCTTACACTTGAAAAATGTTAATTTTAATATAAACTCATTTCAGTCAAACTTCAATAATGTTCAAAAAGTTCCTGAGGAACGAAAATTTGTTATGAGTACAACCTCTACCGAAAATTATATGTTAAGTATTTTCAATAGATTTTCAGATTTTCAAAAGATACAACGTATAGTTGCATTCTGTCTCCGTTTTTTACATAATTCAAACCATAAAGATGACAAAAGGTTTGGTCCCTTAAATGTAGATGAATTACAACATGCTTTAAAGGTAATATTGCAAGTTTTGCAACTACATTATTTTTCTCAAGAAAAAGATTTATTGAAAAATAAAAAGGTCCTTCGAAACAAACAGTTTAATTCTTTAAATCCATTTATTGACTTGGAAGGATTAATCCGCGTTGGCGGGAGATTGTCAAATGCTGATCTGCCATTTGCACAGAAGCATCCAGTGTTATTGCCTGCTAAATGTCACGTTGTTGATTTGATGCTAAGAAGAGAGCACCTTAAATTATATCATGCCGGTCCTCAAACCGTGTTAAGTAACTTTAGACTACGTTATTGGCCTTTAGACGGTCTAAGAGCTGTTAAACGCATAATTCACAAGTGCATCCCTTGTTTTAAATTTAAAGCTAAGTGTGCCGAGCAAATCATGTCAGACCTACCTAAAGATCGGGTTTCAGTTTATCGTCCTTTTTTAAAGGTCGGTGTGGACTTTGGGGGTCCATTTTTAATTAAAACCTCGAATTTACGCAAAGCACCCAAAGTTAAGGCATATATTGCTATATTTGTATGTATGACTACTAAGTGCGTTCACATAGAATTAGTGTCGGGCTTGTCGACTGAACAATTTTTACTCACATTACAACGTTTTATAGGCCGACGGGGTAATCCCTCGGTAATATATTCTGACAATGCCACTAATTTTTTAGGCTCCAGTAACCATTTGAAAGCTTTATACGAATTTTTTAAAGTCAAAAGTAACATTGATTCTATTGAAAAATTTTTGTCCAAAAACGAGACTCAGTGGAAATTTATCCCACCTCGCTCACCACATTGGGGCGGCCTTTGGGAGGCTGCGATTAAGGGTGCTAAGCATCATCTAATCAAGACTATTGGAGAAACAGTTTTAAATTTTGAGGAATTTTCGACAGTATTGGTTTGCATTGAGGGTGTTATGAACTCACGACCTCTTAGCATTTTATCGAATAATCCTACCGATTTAAGCCCTTTAACACCGGGACATTTTTTAATTGGCGACAATCTTTCAGCATTCCCAGACAAAGACTTGAGTAATATTACAGAAAATCGATTGACAATGTATCAGAAGTGTATTAAATTCAAACAATTATTTTGGAAACGATGGTCCATTGAATATCTGAATAGACTTCAGCAAAGGCCAAAATGGACCAATCAAAAACGAAATCTGGAAGTTAATCAATTAGTTCTTCTAAAGGAGGATAACTTGCCTCCTCTCAAGTGGGTTCTCGCGCGAATTATTGAAATTCTTGAGGGCTCAGACGGCAAAGTTCGTTTAATTAGAGTCAAAACATCAGATGGAACGTTTCTTAGGTCCATAACGAAGGTATGTCCCCTTCCTGATGCTGACTAGATTTGTATAGTGTTAAATCTTAAGACTTTGTCATTAGGTTAGCTATTTTATTTGTTGAACCTTTTTGTGTTAGCTGTAAGTATTGTGTTGAGCGCCTGAAGCGTAGATAGTGTTTTATTTGAGTTGGAGTTTTCTTCCGGAAAACGTCCAAGGCGGGAGTTATGTTTAATTTTTAACGTGATATTGTTTTGTGTTGCTAATAAACAACTGTCAAGTAAAAATATATATGTCAAACATATCAAATTATTTCTCATTTTTTATAATCACCTTCCAAGTTAAGTAAGAGCTATTGAAGCTTTATGTGTTTGAGTGATAAATGTTCGTTTATTCCCACACAAGAAATATGAAAGCTCCGCAACATGTAGGTAGCCAATCGGTCCAAGCGGATTTTGGTTCACGTACAACTCTATAAGCTTCGTCAGTACTGAACTGGGAGACCGCCGAGACCGGCGAGCGTTGTATCAACAATGGAACGGCACGCGACTACCGAAGCAGAGAGACAGTCATAGAAGGATAGAAAAGCGAGAGATGGATTTTTATCCAATATTTTAGTGGTAGCAACCGAATTGCAATAAGGAATTGTACGGTCATAAGTAATTTGAGGATTCTGAGATTTTTATATAGTATTCATAAAGCTTCAAATTAGACTTCTTATCAATTAGTTTTTCCATTTAATCCATATTTAATTCTTTACAAGGGCTCAAACTTTGCTTAATATGTGTAATTACCTCAAGATTCGTATTTTTTTCAACAAAATTTGGTTAGCATTTCAAAGTTTTTATTCGATGAGAACTCTAAGTTCAACATTAATCTACATGATATATTTTTTTCTTAATTTTCAATACATTCATTACCTCAAAATTCTTTGCCAAAAATACTTCGATATTTTGTCAAATCGCTGCCGATAGATTCCCATTAATGGAAATTCATTCTGCAGATTGAGCTCTGAGAATGTTAACAGTACTGTATTAATTTAAATACCATTTACACCTATTTAAAAATCGAAATATTATTATCACAAATAAAGGTTTTGCATTTAATAGTTTTTAATTAACGCCGTCGCAGCACTGCGGTCGCCTTTTGGCGCTTGCGCGCCATTAGTTACAACTCAGGGTACGAAAGTACACAGGTTGCCTATATAATAACTTTCAGCCAATTAGAAACTCGATTAAAATGTACTTCCCAAGTAACAATGAACGCTGATTTATTGGGCCTGTTCAGACAATAAGCTGATTAGTAGTTGAATGATGGTGTTAAAGACTGGTTAAGCTACTAACTTGAATAATGAGCTGAATAAGTCTAGAATCAGCCAAATAGATGCTATCATACAGCAGCATCCATTAAGCTGAAGTACATACTGAATAAGTACCTCTTCAGCCAACTTAGTAGATATTGTTCAGCAATATGCTTATGTAGCTGAACTTGGGTTGAATAAGCATTTCGTCAGGTTACTTAATCCGGTGTTGTTCAGCTATTTATTACCAGCTGAATACAGGCTGAAAAGCGTTTTTCTGCTCATCAAATATTTCATTGTTCAGCTATTTAAAAATGGCTGAACATGAGCTGGTTAAGCGCTTTTACAGAAATCTGAACAGCTGTAGCTCAGCTATTCATAGTCAGCTTAGTATGCACTGAATAAACCCTTCTTCAGTAAAGTTAAGAGCCACTGTTCAGCTTTTATCAATACAGACTGAAGAAGTTCTAGTTCAGCCCATTTTGAAAATATTGTTCAGATATACGTAGACTATGAACAAAAAATAGATTCTTAAATATATACTACCTCAGCCATTTGATATTCGCTGAAATAAGAATTTATTCATGCAGTCGTGTATATCACTCAGCGATTTTTAGGTTATGTTTTTGATGATTTCACTTATATAAAGCTTGCATTCATTACATCATTTGCATTTATAATGTTGCTTGGTGCTGCTTGTGGAAGTTCATCAAGTTCTGGTGAATTTATGAAGACATCAGTTGCTCTAATAATGTTGTTTGGTCCTGCTGGTGGCCGTTCATCATCAGGTTCAATCAAGTTTAAATGAACGTTCGGTACTTCTAATACATGATATAAATATGTTTATGTAGCAGTGGACCATGGCATAACTTGGACTTTTTTTAATGGGGGCTCTTCATCACGTATGAAATTTTCCAAATATTAAATTAAACGTTGTTCTTCAATTAGTAAGTTCCTTTTAATAAACACATAATCGCAGATATTTCTGTATCATCCCCTTATAGATATTCTACTTCAATCCCACCTTCCTCGTGGGTTTTCAAATACATTTGTTCAATCTTACACAGGTTATAGACGGGTGTTCAGCCACTATTGAACCATATAGATTTACAAATACCATTATTCGCAAACATTTAGCATGTGTTCGTTTGGCGCAGAGGCTAAAGATGAATCGATTGTCAAATGATAATCCACGGGTCCCAGGTTCGATCCCCACCGAAGGAAGGAAAAAAAAGGTAAGTAAAAATATTTGTAAATTCAATTAAAATAGCATGTAACTGAGGTAGTTGAGATGAATACATAATATAAAATTAAGACATTGAAAAAGTGTATAATACATATTTATTTGTTTTTGCTTGGAAGGTGAACTGAACAAGTGCTGCATAGAAGCTTTGTCAGCAATTTAAATCAGCTACACTACACTACACAATCTGCATAAAGGCAGCTACAACGACTGAATAAGAGCTGAAGAAGCTATTCTTCAGTCATGACTGGCAGCCATAATGTCCAATGATAGCTGTTTAAATTCTCCACTTTTGGGTGAATAAGAGCTTAACAAGGGTTTATTCAACATAAGTTTGATACCGATATTCAGCTTTAGACTGAACAATAAACTGCTCAAGCGCTTTTTCAATCAATAATCAGCATAAATTGTTACTTGGGTTGAGCTTATCCAACTTTATTATTAACATGATGTTTTCCCCAGTTTCTTTAGCCTTCTTCGAATTGCTTTTGCAAATAGCAACACTATATATTTTTCCTTCAGGCATTTGGTAAAATAGAAAATGCAAGCAGATTGCACAGCAATTCGCAGGTATGTGGATGGAAGTTTCTTCTTCCATTCCACTTTGCTTTGCTCATTTCTTCCAATATTAAATTGGAGCTGATACCTCAAAGGTGTTTCGGCCCCCAAAAGGGCGTTTTAGTCCCTTCTTTGCTAGTTCGTCTGCTATTTCATTTCCTTAAGCCCGGTTCTGACGGTGCAACTTCGTCTCTGCAACTCGATCGCGCCGACAAAATTGCATGCAGTTTAGGTGTTCCTACCGTACAACTTATCAATGCAATCGAGTTGCACCAAAATAGAACTGATTCTAATTTTATGGTATAAGTTGCAGCAGCTTGGTAACTTTTTTAGTGACTTTTTTACGCAAACCTAAAACTTCTGTTGGTATAAGTAACTGAAATGTCAGTTGCGATGTTATCTTTGTATCTGTGCTTTGTATGTTATTTATTTCTCCATGTTATGTTATTAGATTCTTTATTCTCCTAAAAAACTGTTGCTTTTGTGGATTGTGTAAACTGACACATCCAAGTATCAAGCACATGATGGCTACCAAATCCATATATTTATTGTCCTTTTAGAAAAATCGAGCAATAAATCGCTGTTTTGAAAATTTAAATTTATCATTTATAAAGTTGGGTTATGGTTATCTTTGGATAAAAATTTGGTGACTATTTTGAATGTTGGCAACAATATGGTATTTCCCTAAGAAATTGCTGCAATAGTATGAACATGATGTGAACGCTCATGCAACTTTGATAGGAGACGAGTTGCGGCGATGAATTAAGTTGCCTTGATGAATTGCCCCGTCAGAACCGGGCTTTATATTCCAGTGTGCGCTGGAATCCACAGAAAGGTTACTATGGGTGAGTTCGGCAGGTAGCACTCTTAACTCCGTTTGCTCGATTTACTCTTTTCAGTTCGCGCACAACATTTAGAGTAAAAAGATCTAACTCCATCTGTTCAGTAAAAAGTGCACAATCTTAATTATTTCTAGAGCAAATAGTGTTTTCTGTATTTGATAGGTTATGTTTTCCCATTAATCTCAACTTTAGTGGTTTTCAAATATAAATAGTAATAAAAATTGTCCAAAAATAAGTTTCACAACTTGCAATCATTGAAGCCATTAAAGCATTAGGACCACCAAGTTTTCTAGGTTAGCTTAGAACACTGATTACATTTTTTTGTTACTCCTTTTCAATTAGATCTTGTTGTGTTATTTTAGGAATACTATATTTTATTTTTTCATAGTTTGTTTATCTGTGTTTGTCAAATCTATTTTTTTACTGTAAAAACCGCTATGTGTAAATAAAGAACAGATGAAATGCGCGATGTGCATACTTATTTTAATTTTATCCCCAAATAGTCAGACAGTTGTAAATTGGTTTATTTTATGCATTTAATGATTATTGTTAGGATTTAATGTAATTTAAAAAACAATAAAATAGTGGATGTCTTAAAACCTTAACATTCGGTTACGTTTTTTATGTCTCCTGTAAAATTTAGTGAAACGCATCTATCGCATTTAGAAAGCGCAGCGACTATACAGTGCTATTCAAAAGTCTTCTCCCGCCCTCGTATCTTTTGAACGGCTACACGTACATTAATACAATTTGGAAGGTGAAAATAATGTGTTGTAAACTTCTCTACGAATGATAACAGGTGACGTAATAGTAATAGATGACGTCACAGTGCCACTCTGGCCAATAATTTTAAATAGGACTTTATGGCAAGTGATATCTCGTTTGAAAGTCATTGACATTGGCTACATAGCCATATTAATTTTGTTTGGGCTTAAATTCATTTTGACGGATAAATTGAATAAATACCAAAATTATTATTTCACATTTAAATATTGAAGATTTTTCAGTCCGCCTCTGGTTAGTTGTCAAAAAAATTGACGTTTTTAAATTAATAGTATTTGTTGCTTTGCAAAGTTTTTCTAAATAGCTTAAATATTTAATTTGATTATTGTTTAACGGGACGTTCAAGAGTTTACATAGGCAAAATGGTACGTACTCAAGCCGACAAAGTAGCAGCTATCTTAATAATTGGTGAATCTAGAAAGAATCTCCATGAAGCGAAACGTTTATTTAATGAGATATACCCAGATCGCCCTATCTCGAGAACATTTTGAGGGAGCTTCTTCACAAGTTTGAAGCAACAGGTAGTGTTTAAGATGCCAAACGATCTGGTTGACCAACATTTAGTGATGATAAAAAAATTGATATAGTTGCTGAAATGGTTGTAAACCCTACTTCCTCTCCAACTAAAGTTGCGTCTATCTGTGAAGTAAGTAAAAGTACAGTACAGAGAGTGTTGGCTAAAGATGATGCACCACCTTTCGGATGACGACCCCGACAGAAGACTCGAATTCTGTGAATGTATGACAAATAAAATTAGTCAAAACCCACATTACACAAAAACAATTTGTTTTAGTGACGAAAGTACTTTTTGCCTCAATGGAAATGTGAATACACAAAATGTAAAGTATTGGAGTGACAGAAATCCTCACACCTTTCGTAAACAACATACCCAATTTCCAGAAAAAGTCAATGTTTGGGCAGGTGTTTTGGGAAACCACATAGTTGGTCCTGTTTTCCTAAATTCAAATTTAAGCGGTGAAGTATATCTGGAGATGTTACAAAATGCAATTGAGCCGTTAATTCTTGAAATTCTGGAAGATAATCCAGATGAATTCGGCCATCTGGAAATAACATTTCAACAAGATGGTGCTCCTGCACATTATTATGGAGCAGTAAGACGTTACCTGGATGAAGAATATTGAGGTAGATGGATCGGCCGGCGAGGTCCTATAGAATGGCCACCTCGGTCACCAGATCTGACACCATTAGATATTTTTCTATGGGGGTACTTGAAATCCAAGGTTTATACTACGGCACCAGATAGCATTGGCGTTTTGAAAGAAAGAATTATTGAAGAATGCAATGCAATTTCAGCTGACACATTCGAACGAGTAAGACAAGAGTTTACAATAGGATGTATTACTGTCAGGAAGTAGACGGAGCACATTTAGCACATTTAGTTTGAGAATCTTACTGTGGACTACGGAGATAATACGAATACGAATTTTGGAGACTTGAACAGAGGCGGAAGAGAAAATGTCCCGTATTGGTCCCCAGAAGTTATGGCAATCATTCTCATTGGTCCCCAGAAGTTATGGCAATCATTCTCCCTCATACACACTGCACAAAATACGCAAGCGCAAGAACTAAGTGAACCTGACATTTGCTTGTTAGGACGATAACAATGAAGTTAGTCATAACACGTCAATTGCCTTGCATATTTTTTTAATATTTAATAGTAGCCACTAAAGTAGGGACTATTAATATGACACAATTAGTAATGTTAGTGGCTACTTGTTAGTAGAGTAATTAACAGATACCAATGCTGTGACTATGAATAAAACTGCTTTACCTTTAAATTTTGTAACCAAAACTTTCTCTTTAGTTTTCCCGCTTGCTGTTCAAATTGTGACGCACCCTGTTGTAATGCATCTGTAAAAAATAAATCTTTTTAGTTAAAAAATACATACACTAGTGTGCTAAAGGTGCGCTATTTCACGCGTAGATATATTATTTGCATTTCACGAGTGGATATAAAAATAGTATATTATTCAACAAGCATATAATCATATATATTTAAAACATTTAAATGAACCAATAACATTGATAAAAAACCTTTGAGTATTATTTGTGTTTTTTTATTTAGAAGAAGAGTCTATTTGTTCACCTATTGCTTGACTAGATATGGTGTTAATTTTGCAAACCTTTTAAAAGTTTGTTGCGATGTCTAATGTTTAGTTTGTTTATTGAGTAGTGGATAATTACAAAAAAGATCTCGAATGAAACTAGCAGACTGCAAAAGTTTTGTGTAACTTTCTCACATACTTAAATTGTTATAAACAATAAATATGATTAAAATAAACAGCTGAGTGTTTAATTTCACTGATATTTATCAACTTAGGGTATAAAATGATCCCTAGGATTATTTTACCCCAACCCCAGGGATCACTTTAAACATAGGTGTGTATAAAATGATCCTTTACAAAACTTTAAGAAATACCTATAATACAAAACAACTACAAACATATAATAAAAAATAGCTATGCAGTTACAAAGTTAAGTAAATTCACTACCTCCAACAATAGAGATCTTGTGATTTTGACTTCAACTTTAGGCACAGTTAAGTTTTTCCCCTAAGGGGATCGTTATACCTCACCTTTCCCTATAATTCTTACTAAAATGAATATAATCACAATTGTGATTGTAAAATAAGTGGTTGTCTTAGAATCTTTGTAATCTACTATTATTTCAGTTATTCTTTGTGACTGTCATCATGCCTATTCTTAATGAAACAGTATAAAAATATTACTTAATTTGTAAATTGATGACAATCTATCTAATGATTTGTTCTTGTTTGTTGTATTCAAGAGTGCTCGTAGCCTATAACCTATTTATAGCAAAGAGTTAACGGTAGACCTTTGCGAGTATCATACATAGTTACTCACCTGCTCTATCATCTAATTCGGATAATTTCTGATCTCTTTCGAGTACTTTTTCTACATTCGTTTTCATAATGTCGACTACTTCGTCAACTTGCGCCTGCGTTTGTTGAAGTCGTCTTTGAGCTGCGGCTTGTTGAGGTGTTCGCGGTCCCCCCACGATGCCATCCTCACCACCGGTACCCGCCGCCCCCGTACCCGGGGTCAGTGCGTCCCCTGCTGACCTGGAAATAAAATTTACCATAACGTTACCTGAATATTAAATTGTTTTATATCCCATTTTTGTAACTTCGAGAAAATCACAATCGAAGATTAGTCCTTACAATTCATTAAATAATATAAATATTTTTTCATTTGTAAAGACTATCTGCATTTGTATAAAAATTTACTTTTATTTTAAACCAATAGAATTAACACCACACAAGCCATTTTTTCTTAATCTCAAATTTTAATTTTGGAGATAGAACAAACCACCACTTTTACGGCCATTGTAGTGAATTGTTAGGATATAGAACAATATTTATGGATATGGACTAATATAATATTAAGATGTTTAGCCGGTATTTCAGATAAATAAGTATAATAATAACGCAAAAATGAAACAAATTTTTTTTTATGAATTGAAAAACATGTTAAAATATCAAAAAAAAATTCAAAATAAAAAATAAATTGTACTTTGGGTTTGGTTTAGTAACTAATTGGGAAAAACATGTTGCTAAATAAAATACCATTTTATTATTTTTTCGAAATATTTTTCTTGGTTTTAGGCTTTTGTTTGTTTTTAGATTCATTTGCTTTTTGAGAATAATTAATGTCTCCCTTTTTGTTTTTAGAATTATCCACCTTTTGAGATAAAGCAGTTTTTATTATTCTAGATAGGTACCTCTTGGTTTCCGGTAATATTAGTAATTTCAAAAATAACTTGTTGCTGTGGTATTATTATAGTTTGATTGAGAATCTTCCAACACCAATTATTTGAGACAGTCTGCTAAAAGAAAGTACGGTTGAAATTTGTGTTGGCGAAAAAAAGTGCCTGTTTATAAGGTTGTAAACCTGACAGAAGGTATATATCAAATTTTAAATTTAATTCTTATTTTGGACAAGTTTGGATAGGTTACTAATTGAACAACCTGTATATTTTAAATTTAAGTGGACGACGCGGCATTTAAAATAAAAATTATCATGCTGGTAAATATTTTTCAAATTAAAAATACTGGGTTTATCGAAACATTTACGACCCTATTTTACATAATATACTTAGTAGTTTACCTTACTAGTGCGGAAAAGTCACTTTACGCACGTGTTAGGTACACTATGTTTTCTACTAGCATGCGGAAAAAACCCAAAAGTAAACAAAAAGAAACATTTATTATCAAACACACAAATTAATTATCATTATTTGACCTTCATTTGATGAGGCTTATATAAGGGCCATTAAAAATAATTGAAAAAAACGTTTTTTTAATTAAAAATTATTTCAGAATTTTAATAAATTCCTTAATTTTTAATCAGTATACTTACTCCCCTAAAACCTAACAAAAATACTTTCCGCACTAGTGCGGAAAAGTGACTCTTTCCACACTAAAAACAGTGCAGAAACGTGTACTTTTGCGCACGCTAGTAGAAAAAAAATATAACAAAAATTTCCAGAATCAGCATAAGAAACTGTTCGTTTAAAGAACTTACTCCCAAACTTCAGTAGTACACTCAATTGGTTTTTCAGTAGGAGGTGAACTAATCAGTATAGAACTACTTAAAATGCAAAAAATTAAAAAGAAATTATAATTACAATTAAAAAAAAAATATCAAGTTTATTTCAACTTCAGTACGTATCGTTGATTTTTTAGTATGAAAATAACAATTGAAAAATTTAATTATGGAACTAAAAAGAAATATGCCAAAGACCGGCCTATTAACTCAATTAATGGAGGCGATTTACCCGCGAAATACAATTTTAGGTTAAAAGGAATGTATTGAATTGACATCTTCACTTACTTTTCTGTTTTGCCAGATTCGTTCTCCAGGAGAAATTGTGTCAGTTCCTCACACATCATATTAACAAAAATACTTTCATTAATAACTTGATCTTACTGAACAAAAACAAAGTAGCCAAAATAGCAGCGGATCCGACGAAAAGGTGAAATAGGCCAGTGGGTGGTGTTAAGAGGATTCATAGAGGGTGGATATAGAACAACATTATATTCACTTTACCAAATCCTTTTGGTGGATAAAGCATGCGCCCTATTGCTAAGTGGATATGGAACAATATAATTTTAAAACAACTTTCCTCTCATAGGGATACAGTACAAAACTAGAGAAAAAACTTTCTTATTAATGGTATTACATTGATAATTTTAACGGATATAGAACAAGCTAATTTTTACAAATTTTTGTATGTATATAACTCTATTTTGGCCAAAAGTGGATATAGAACATTTTAATATTCAGGTGACGATAAGTCAATATACAAATAAACATTTTTCATAAAAATACAGTCATAATCCATTCCAAAGTCGATTTGAAAAGTATTGTATACTTGACGTAAGGGATATTGTGCGAACTTAAAGTTGCCGGCTTTTTGTTTGACTTTTACACGATACGATACGATTTTTTTCCCTTAGCCGGCACCACCTGGGCCTAATGTGGATAAATACTGTCATAGTCCAGTCAATATTTTAATTTATTATGATTATTTGACGATAAATTCATTTAATATTATACTTTCAACTAATAATGGTTAAAACGTTCTTAATAATTTTTTTATTGGTGAACCATTTTACCTATTTAAAGCACGCCTCAGCGTGTTTAAACCGTGGCAACATCAACAACTCGAAAAACGAAGTCTAAATCTATGGTCTAAAAATCATGACTAAATGACAATTCTTTTATTATTGATCTGACAGGAGTAGTTTGTAACGTCAAAACTTTTTTTCGAACAATATTTAACGATGTCAAATTTATAAATTAAAGTGGAAAGTGCCGTTGGTATTGTTTGAAATATTAATATATCGATATTTCAAATCTTAGGAAATGGTATTTAAATTAATAGGGTAGACTGGGTACGGTTGAAACGGTGGACGGTTGAAACAAAGTGAATATCTTGTGAATAGTGGGTGATGTGGTGAGGGGTACAAGGGGAGTACGAAGCGGGCGACAGGTCGAAACATGAATTTTAGTATTGCGTCGCTCTTCGGGCGCTGTGCTTGTCAGTAGGAGGCCCCATTGTGTTTTTTAACGGAAAAGTAAGTATTTCGATTTCTACATTCGTGCAATTATTAAGATCTCATTTATAGTTAGAGTATTGAGAGTTGCGTTACAGTCAAATTGAAGGTTGTACAATATCGTAGTATAATTAGTTTTTATTTAAATCTACTTCCATTCTTACTGTGAACCGTTTTATACCAAGATGGGGGGTGGGGACAGTTGAAACATTATTTGTGAGTACGGTTGAAACAGTTTATTTATTAAACTTTCTTGTTTTTTAGATGCCGAGGATACGCCAACCACTGTTCCCTGTTCAGATATATACGTAAACGAGATTCGACTGGTAACGGTGACAATCAAGAAATGGGATATAGGGCCCATAATCGTGTATTTACCCAGCAACAAGAGCGTGAGTTACCTGAATATTAAATTAAATGTGCTGATATATATTTTGGCCTAACTAAAAAGGATGTCATGAAATTGGCATACGAATTAACCATGAAGTATGACTTATCACGACCTCGGAGGACTTGGGATGACAACGAAATGGCGGGCGAAGAATATTACTAGAATATTACTTGATAAAAATATTTGTGATAGTCAAAGTCAACTGTGCCAT
The DNA here is from genome assembly GCA_910591685.1 of Galerucella tenella. Taxonomy (NCBI): domain Eukaryota; kingdom Metazoa; phylum Arthropoda; class Insecta; order Coleoptera; family Chrysomelidae; genus Galerucella; species Galerucella tenella. The sequence goes on along the minus strand of CAJUYH010006629.1, from coordinate 2,518 downwards.
TACCATTCGAAACATGTTATTAGAAAATTGATAAAAGATGATAATTGATTATATTTTGTATTATTTGCATGTGTTTCAATTGACCCCAGACACTGTTTCAACCGACCCTGGCATGGGGACGGTTAAAACAAATTACTGTTTTTTTAAATTTGATTTTGCTCTGAAATTACTATACAGTGATCTTAAATAACATTGCCCTAAAGTAGACAGTTATAAGGTCTTTTATTTAGTATGTTTCCGATATCGCTCGCTTAACAAATCCCGATGCTATGCATGATAAATGCTAAAATGTTTCAACCGTACCCAGTCTACCCTACTATTGGCATTCACAGAACTCAATAAGGTTGAACTTCCATCAAAATACAAATTAGTTTATTATTTTATCATTTCCATGACAACGCAAGGTATACATCATATACATCACAAATAGCTCTTATTTCCATCTATGATTTCCATTTCTTGAGGGGGAAGCCCACAGCAGGTTCGGGTCCATTCATCTGAGTTGACGATTCTACTCTTGCGAGTTCGTCAGCTTTTTCATTGCCTGCGATTCCTTTATCACCTGGGACCCACTCCAGTGTTAAACTGTTCCAGTCGCCAGTCTTCTAAGTTCTTCGCCGCATTCCCATACTAGCCGAGATGTCACCCTATAGCTCTGAAGTGCTTTAAGGGCGGCTTGACTATCACTGTAGATCCTGATCTGCCTGTTGTTGTAGGCTCTCATATTATTAGCCATTGCACATGCAAGTATTGCATAGACCTCTGCTTGAAATACAGAAGCGTATTTGCTAAGCGAGACGATCCCTTCATATTTGCTCGTCTTGCTGTATATATGCCCGCTCCGGTGCTGAGTTCATTTTTTGATCCGTCTGTATACCAGATCAGTTCATTCGCTCTACTAAGTGGTGGTGCGTTCTCTTCCTCAAGCTCCTTTCGATATTTGATGACAATCTCGAAGTTCTTGCGAAAGATATATTTGGTGGTCATGTGGTCTGTTGGCATTTTGAAAATGTCATCATCCACATGCCTTATCTCTGTGTGTCCTCTCCCATGTGCCACGTCATGGTCTGATGCTTTTTCCAGTCGGGTTAGTGCTGCCCTTGCTTCGCACATTATGACACAATGAAGCCGAGGAAGGTCTAGCATTGTCTCTAGTGCCGCTGTAGGAGTGGTCCTCATTGCCCCTGTAATGCCAATGCATGCAAGTCTTTGGACCTTGCTTAGTTTTAGCATAGCAGAAGATTGTCTGATCTTTGGCCACCATACCAGTTGTTGTAGTAGTTATAGACCAGTATTTATAATTCCCGCTCAACCAAAAATGAATGATGACATAACGAGTACGTTCATAATAGTTGCTTTTTCTCCATCCCCTGGTTTAGCTTAGCTAACGACAGAATTCTTAGCTGAGCTGAATTGGAGTTCGAACGCACATTTCAAACGCTGTAAAGTCGAAAATATCGGCGCAAGCGCATTCGCATATAAACAAAGATGGAAAGGTAAACAAATTAATAAATCAAAAATTTATTGAATCAAAACTTCCAGCTTCTAAGGTTAATTAAAATGAAAATTACCAGTAAAATCAGGAAACTAGTAGCTCAGAAAATGGATTTACTGGATCCAAATTTGGAACAACACAACAGGTCTTGAAGAAGGTAAACCTTTATGAATTAAAATAAAAATTCAAAACAGATTCTAGATTCTATTATGACAAAAGAGCTCCTAATATGTTTTTTAAGGTTATAATCTTTATCAGATGTCAAAAATGAGTGGCTTTGCTGACTGTCTTTGAGACAGTGTGTTTAAGTGTGTTAGTACTTAAGGATTAAGGGCCAGAGAATTTTGTTTATTTCATTTAGTCTCTTGTCTTCAAATGTATATTGAAAGATTTGAAAGACAATAGATTAAATTTAACACATAAACCAAACTCCAAACTTGGTATTTTACAACATTTATAAAAAATTTTAATAAAGGTATCCTGCAGCTGCTTCTATTTTTACTGTTTTAAACTTGTCAATCCAAAAATACGCGTTATTTAAAGATCAAAATTTAAGATTTAGTCGTCCCATTATTCTGGTGGCTAATGAGTATATTTCATTTAATTTGTGATAAATATCTGATAGATTATCAATAAGTATCACAAAATTACCAAGATGCTGGATAAAAACTGTGAATTGATTCATTTTAAAAATTCAAGTTTATTTTTTACTCACCTTTTCAAATTCATATCCCGAACATTTTTCGAAATAATTAACATTTAAAAATAAACCTTTGTGATAAGGAATCCTATTAATTTAAATATATATTTCTCTAATTAGCCCTGTATAGCTTAAAATAAAATAAAAGCTCTTCGAACTGTTCTGGTATCTACCGGTCTCGTTATTGACAACAAAACCGAATCGTAAACATAATTTATGAGAGCGGCGTCCGTTTGGGACAGCAACTTGAATCAAACCGCCCTATAGTCTGTACAGAAAGTACGAGGAGTAATCAACCCTAATTAAGTATGCAAAACCTTTAC